>JASANG010000756.1:0-68247 GCA_030248215.1 Enoplolaimus lenunculus
TTCATCTGACATGTTTATTTAAATTAAACTAACAAAAATATCCTATGCGGTTTATATTTTTATGTAAGTTGATACGATCAGAGGATTTTTGTCCAGTCGGTTCATTTTATACTTCAATTTTGGGCCTAGTTTTGCTTTATTGCTGTTATCAGCAGGCGTAAATTCATTTGACCGAAAACACTAAATCTTTATAGTTATTTTGTTGCAAAAATGACTCCAAATTGTTAATGCCTCAAGCTCACGTGAATAAAACGTGACCAAAATAATTCACAAATACGTGAATTATAAGAGCATGGTATGACGGTGGTGTTGCCAAACATTACCCAAACCCAATTGCGTGCTATACATCCGTTTGGTTTATGTACATTTGAAATAAAATTCAACTTAAAAAATATAACTTAGGTTAAAACCTTATAAAATTTTTAATTTGTTATTTAAAATGGTTTTTATGTGTTGTATATTTATTTATTTATTTATTTATTTTCTACACATATATAATGTTTACTGTACATTATACATTACTTGATATTTTTAGAATCACAACATATGGCTTCCAAAGAAGAAAGAGTTGGTTCAGTTTCGTGTGAGTTCACAATTTCAAATCTGTTTGAATGTATTTAAAAATTCATTTAATTTGTGAATCAGATACAATATGGGCTGAAAGCAAATGCTTAAGTGTGCTTAAATTTAAAGTCAATTCTTCACATGTTGGTTATTTTGGTTTGAAATTAAAAATGCTCTCGAGTCGGGTGACAGTCTTTTTAAAAACTACAATAGCGACAAAACGCATTATCTACTTTATACGTCTTACTGCCAGCTCTGTACGCTTACTGGAGCAAAACATTTTAAGAAGAATACGAAGGGATTACGCACTATTTATCGGCATGTTAAAACTTTACTAGGGGACCACAGTTTGAATGTAGTTCAGGCCCTCGGAATTTTCTAGCTACTTCCTCGATCCAGGGCTGCGGCTACGGTATGAAAAGTATCTGCACCCCGACCTGTGCGCTGGGCCCTCAGGATGGTGCCACGGCATTGCTGTCATCTAAACACGTAGACATGCCATCATAACGAATATGTACAGCGATAAAAATATTATAAACAACAAGCATCGCATCGCACGAGCACTTGTTTCCCATTTCCGGCGACATTCGGATCCATTTTCGCTTGAACTTGAAATTGACGGCGGTGAAATTGATGTTTCATCGTTATTTTTAAATTCTGTCACATTTGACTCGAACGAATTTGTTGACGAATTTGTGACAAACATACACGGACAAACGCGTGCTATGAAATTGAAAAACTGATTAAGCCAATGTGGCGGTGGAAGAGCTGTTTGATGTGACGCCAGAACATCGAGACACGCAACAACGACCAGAATAATACATGTAAACGCCAAGTTGATGCTGTAGAATACGACTGAAATATTTTGAAAATGCAGTAGAATTAGCTACAGGCTAATTTGCATAATTAATTAAACCTAAATTAGGACTTTCCACAATATTTCACTAATTATTACAGTTATAAGCAATCTCATTTTAGCATTAAAGGGTTTTTGGGTGCGACAAATCTAAATACACTGTGTACAAATCTCCGAAACCGATACTTGAGTAGTTAGCTAATAGATAATTTGCATATTAGCATAATTTATAAGCCTAAATTAGGACTTTTTACAATATTTAACTAATTATTAAGGTTAAAGCAATATAATTTCAGCACTAAAGGGTTTTCAGGTGCGAGGAATTTGAATAAATTGTTTACAAACCTCCAAAACCGATAATTGAATCGTTAGCTAATAGCTAATTTGCATATTAGCTTAATAATTGACAAGACAAATTTAGGACTTTTTAAATTATTTCAATAATCATTAGGGTTTACTGAAGGTTTTTGGTGCGAGGAGCACTCTAGGCCACTCTTCTGCGTTGGTCTACGCAATGTATAACCCAAAAACAGTCTTAAAAATAAAATGTGTGTACTTTTTACATAAAGTACACTCAAAATATTATTTCTATTTAAGAAAAAATTTCATACATTTAAGAAATATAATTAGCGAGGTGCACTTGAAAAGTATTTCTGTTATAACAGAAAACATTTCAGAAAAGTTTTGAAATAAAGTCTGAAACTAAAATTTTCCAGTTATTTTTTGAAAAAATTGTCTTAAATCTCAGAAAAACTTGTCAGATTTGGGTGAGAAAATACGTTTCCGAATAAATTTAGAAAAACTTTTTTGTGTGTACTTAGCATACTACAAAACTATAAAAAATCGTAGACTAAATTACCAATATTAGGCGTGGTTTTTCCTGCTGGTGGCAGGTTAGCTTGCAGAGTAATGATCGACAGAAACTGTAGTGCAATGCTACAAATAAGTGCCCATATTTGACAACGCATACTTATCATCAAAAATGACGTTAAAGTTACAACAACGCATGCGACGCAAGGTGCAATCAATTGAGCGGATAAGTATGACTTTCTTCGTTGTAATTTGAGACACATTTGAAATTCAGTCGTTTGCACGTCGTAAGGATCGTCCTTCCAATCAGCGCGCACTTTAACTGAATATTGATTTGTATCCAATAAAATGTCTTCGATATTCCAGTTTGGCGCATGAACTTCATCCAATGATCGATGAGCTGTCCGTTGAGCGAGTTCGCTAACTACGAAACGTACGGTGTAGTAGCGTTTATCATCAAGTTGAAAACAACATTGTTGCCTATCTGAAGGGTAAGAACTGTAGTCGAATGGGCACATTGTAGTGAGTTCCACGTTGATCCACATGTAAACCTGGCCTGTGTAGTTTGACGCAAGACTGGTCCACTTTGTACTTCGTGTTGTCGGACTACCATTAGGTCTGAAACAGTTTCGGTGCTGCATATAGTGCATGAATTGAATACAAACATATAAAAAATAACCAAAAATGAAAAATATTTGCAAATATAAATTTAAAGTATTGCGTAATATTTCATAATCTCTAAAATTCTTTTTTTGCAAGTTTTACTAACCAACTCCTTATAACAGCTGGACGCCATATACTGCATTTAAACTAACATTATTACATTGTTTCGATCAAATAGAACGTTATGCACTGTTCAAATTTAATAAAGTACACAGTCTGGGGTCACTTTTAAAAAGGCGCAATTTGTCGATAAACTGAGTAAATGAACGAAAACGGGACCCGCATCGTCCATTCTTGAACAACAGGAAATATATATCGGAAAACCACGACAGGATCCAAAAATGAAAACAAAAACGGCAAAAACAAAAAATACCCGAAGTATTCCACTACACAAATCCGGGCGGTAACACCAGAATTTAACCTCGACGTAAATCTACCTTGGTCAGTTTTACCAAAAACAGCCCCGACCACAACGTTTTGGAAGTATAATTAGTTTTGAAAAAGCGGTTTCATAAACAGCGAGTACTATTTAAATATAGATGTCTACAAGAGCTTAGTATATAAATTCAATACAAATACATAAAGAAAAAAATAGTTTTACACCGTCGAAAAATGGAAAGTGCAGCTAAAACTAGCATTGAAACGCAAGCATTACACAATGTCGGGCATAATGTCAATCAGGCTCAAAATTCAAGTTTTAGTGCCTAGGTAAACCACTCAGCGACACAAACTACGCACGCGTTCAGCGAGATGGTACATTTTTTAACAGTGATGGAACAAAATATAGCGCCGACTCCAGTGTAAACATGCGGCATCTAATGTAGTTTGGGGCGAGTTTGTTTAGACCAGTTCTGTCTATGAGCCAGAATGCTGTAGCTCAAGCTGTACAGGTATTGAGATATCGACCAAAATATTATGTATTTCATTTTGATACAAGAAAAGTTTGTAGCAAAATATATCTGTAAAACAATTTTAGCAAAAGGTGGACATTTACTTAGCTTAAGTGGCTTTAACATGTAATATTAAGAGACGTTTGTAAACACCGACACATCCGAGTCCATTACCCAACATAGACTTGAAAATGAACGTCGTATGGTGCTGTGCGATTGGCGATGAACTATCGGACCAGATGGTATCGAACCCGGGCCTCCCGCTTGCAAGGCAGATACGCTACCCACTACACCACTCGTCGGTGATATCACAAGGCCGATTGCACCACGGTATTACAGCTGACTCCACTTATGGTGTAATTTCCATGATTACTTACGCATTTTGGTGAATGAGTCGCGGTGCCCAAATTTGAATCCAGTAAAAGTTTAACCATGTTACGTCCCATTCATCTTTGTCCCATGCCAGTCGACTATCGTTCCAAGTCTGAAAGCAGTCAAATTATTTCTTCATGTATTATAACTTTTGTGGAGCATAAACACGCCACTTTTAAGCATGCAAACTCGTAGATACAAATTGTGCGCAGATATTGAAATTTTAGCAAGCTAAAATTTATGCAAATGATGTTTGATTTTAATTAGTCATGCATACGAACTCGCGTTTTAGAGGTGTCTTACTACTTACCTGGCCCTATAGACTCAGTAACTGCATAAAAATGACGTCCTAGAATTGAATCGCTAACCCATATCCTATACTGACTTCATATTTTAATACTGCCCTGTCACATTACAAACTAATGAAACTTATGCACCGTCTACTTGAACTCGAATACGTAGTTATGCTGAAAAATAAGACAACTTTTCCTTAATGCAACGAAACGAAGTGTTTGAACACTACTTGTGGTTTGGTTAAATATATATCTAAACAAGTACTTACGAAAATTTGCTAGTGGCTAATTCAGTGTGTCTCGGCGAAACATATAGTTTTTTAAACTAGAATTATTTAAGTAATTTTGCGAGGCGCCTTTATATTGTTCTAAGGCGTCAAAGTAAACGTTGTAAATTATGTTTTTTACTTCAGTAATTGCGTCGAGGGCACAGATAATTTTGACTATTTCAGCAGATGAAATAAAAAACAGTTTTCAACATTTCCGGTTGGGAAAACTTCCCCCATCGTTCACCGCTTTTAAATGTAAATCCACTGGCGGACGGTTCATAAAGCATAGACTTACAAGCACCAATCGCCCATGCATCGTTGTTTCTTGTGTACTTTCTCGCTGAAAATAAAATTGCAATAAATGCCAATCAACCATTTTTTGGTGTTTGACATAAACCGTTTGTTTTGCTTCAAAAGAAGTTAACTTTTTAAAATTTTCATTTTTATTTTTAACATCCGATCGGGTGACATTTTTTTAGCTTTAGTGTGATAGGAGGAGCCTGGAGCGTATTTCTATTCATGCAAAATTTAAGCAAACAGATTTAAACTAATGTCATCCAGATACAAAGGAAAAGCTCGTGTGTTTTGACTGTAATTATTTTATTGGTTTGACAAGATTTTTAAGAAAGACTCAAAGTTCATTTTTTATCTTTGTATATAAGCTAACGTGTTATGTAGCTGGTTTATAACCAACCAACGTTAGACTTGCAGGTGAAAATTGGGGTCTTTTCGGTTATTCCCCCAGGCCGCGTTTGCCCAAAAGTGGTCGGACTTTGAAGATTTTTTGCATATTTGAATGGTTCGCGAATTTTTCTCAGGGTACAATACTCCTTTTGCCCAAGACAAGCTTATAGCTATCGTGTATAGGTAGAAACAATGTCCAGTGCTAAAACGCTAAAAGGTTAAAGCTGAGAGTGCATGAACCTCGTGCTAAAACATACTGTTTTTAAAATGTTTTGCATACTTGTAATATGTAATACAGTAGTGATGTACCGGGAAACTTGGATTGAATAGGGTCGGCATTGGAAATACTAGTGGTTAATAGTGCACCCTTGTGTGGTATATAATTTGAGAACACTAATAAGTAGCGCTTATTTCAAGCGTTAAATACAAACTTACCACTTCGACATGAGTCAAATGAAATGATTCAACTTCGACTTCGTTTACTAAGAATGCATTCACAGCTTGTGTTGAATTGTCGTATGTCTTTGCGATATGAGATCTCAATTTCCAAGCCTTTTCGCCTGAAAACCAAATGAAGCATATGCGGTTTACAGTTGCGATGTCTTTACTGATTTTAGATTAAAACTAAGTACAGTTACGCCATATCTAAATGTTTTATCTATTTTCGATGTCATTAAACTGCGAGTATTCAGAAATTGTTACGTCCGACATTCAGGCAATAATGCTTTGGTTATATGCCTTTGAACCTTGGAAGAGTTGTTTTCAAGTAATGGATTTAATAATCGAGATCACATAATTCAAGCCCTCCAACCAAAAATGAAAATTTTGTATTAACAATTAGTACTAAATTTAGCGGATGGCTTTTCGCTCGTTCGACCGTGAAGTTTTGCACTGTTATAAGTTGTATATTGCGCGTTCTCCTCGTCGAACATTCCTGAATTGGATGCTGCACTTACCTCCTTGACAGGATCGACACGACCGTCTGCAATTTGCCATCATCCAAGCGCCGTTCGTTTCGCATTCTCCTTGAGTTGCCCAAATTGGACATTTGGGATCGTTATCAGTACATCCTTTGTCACCCGGCGAGATGCCATGATCAAGAAAAATAGGTTGTTCTGAAACAACAAACCTTTTTGTTCACAAAAGAATATTGCTTGAACTGGTCTGTATCAGTTACAGTATGCCGTAGGACAAATCAGTTGTCGATTTCTATGAAAAAGCATGTAGCGGATGTTAAACTTTTCTTTGGAGATGAAATGTTAAATGTTACAAAGGAACGTTTCGCTCTTCTAGGCTACCCTTGCTTCGCTCTACGTGGAGGAATAGTTGATAAATCGAGTTATAAAGTGGTGTTGGACTGGTGCATGAAAATATAAATGAGCTTTTTCATTGAGACCATACAATTAAAACAATATTTGCACATTTTAAAATAAAGAAACAGTTTGTTATAATTTTGATATCTGTTAATAAACCCAAGCATATCATTCATTGCCTTTATCCAAGAGTGTCTGCTGGAAATGTAAACTGAAGCGGCAAGCCGACAATATGTAGGAGAAATGACACGGAATAATAACGTTCTGGTTTCAAAGGCAATGAAGTTTGAGCGGTTAATGTTATGAGAACGCTACCGCTACTGCTTCAAAGGTGACGCCCTCAGTCTACCTTCCCTGAAATACTTGCGAGGTCCACAGCCTTACCAATTGCGTACGAGAGGTGAACGATCACCAAAGTGATATATCCTAATAGTATTGCCATTAGCTTGTTGCTATATCATCGGGACAATGGGTTTTACACGAAACAACTGTTCAGTTCACATTTATTATGAGCTATTTTCAAAACTAATATATAAAGTTATTTTTAGTCTCTCTATTGAAACAAATTAAATCAAAACTACAAACTTCTATAAACAGGCACTTATTTTAGTACGACTGCCTACAAAGCAAAATCTCGACCACACAATACGACCGCTGCAGCACAAATGTTTTGCATTAGCATTTGTGTTTTGTAGAAATTGTTTATAAATCGATGTTTAGCTTAAAATGACCCTCTTGAGTTAATATTTCAATAAAATATATCCTAAGAACGCATATCTGTTTGATAGTATACGAATCATTATTGGAAAAAGACTAAGTTACGGGACGTGTTGTTTTCCCTCGGATTGCAACAGACTAGGCATAGGAAAGTATTCAGCTAAGGTTAGGCTTCATTTTAGACTTATTCTTAAGTGTAAAATGCCAAGTATTCCCGTTCTGGGATACAAATTCACGTCGTCAACAAGTACACATTGGATAGTATGTCTATGCAAAATGACTGGTTATATCTTGTAATTTTCTATTAATGTTTAGGTATATTTTGAAAACTAGACTTGGTTTGATTTTTTATACTGCCAAATTCAGTGTTTCAGCATTCAACGCATACAAAAAAACGAATTAATACCAATTGTTCAGCGTGCTTTTTGCGTAAAAGCAGAAAACACAATCTCCCTTGTTTACGTTCATCGAGTGCGCGGCCCATGTTGCTTAAAGGGGCGTCCAGGTTTCTGGTGGGTCTATAAAAGAGTAGGTTTAGATTCTACATTACATTTTTTGCTTAGGCTTAGGCTTAGGCTTAGTCTTAGGTCAATAAGCTTAGGAACTCATTTTTGCAACGCTTAGGAGGCTTAGGCGTAGGCTTAGGAATAGGCTTCATCAACTGTTACGCCCCTTAAAGTAACATTGGCCGGGTGCACAATATTATACCTTACCCTCCTAACACGCAAACTTAAGCCTAAACCTAAATCAGAGTAAAGCCGTAGTAATGTTATAATCTGAAAATTGTGAAAACTAAGGGGACAAAGTGTACAAGAGCTGAGCAATTTATGCATACATTTGGTTTGAAAAAACGTTTATTATAGTGTATTACGTTATAGTCTGAGGCGAACATCAGTTGATTTTATCGCAAATTTTTTATTATTTTTATAGCACAATTATGTAAAGATTGCTGTTTTCAAATTTAATACGTATATACATTGTTTTATCGCTAAGAAAATGCCCTCGTTGTTGCGATATGCTTCGCTGCAGGGCAATATTTTCAAAGGGCTAACTTGTCAAAAACCCCAAACCATAATTTACGAAACCAAAATATAAAGTTTTAACGAAATTTTGTGCCTGTTTTGCCAAATTTTGTTTTCAACTAATTAACGTATAGGCGAGGTCAGCTAGCAAATTATCAATGGCACATGATTGTTAGGCCGTTGTATTTGAGCTTGTTGACAATAAAATAGAAATTGTCATTAATTTTAAATAAAAACTGCAAATTTTATATTTTTAATTTTATATTATAAGCTGCATATACGTCTCGCGACGGCATTGTTTCATACATTGGCCAGCAAATCCAAAGCGAGTCACCGATTTCATTCACGACTCATCAGCAAGGATCAATACTGAAATTTGGTACAATTAAACGCTAAAATGCGTTCGGATACGTGCTCGCGAGATTTTGTAGTATTACATACCGCGCTGCCTTGCAGGTATGTCTGAGGTGTCAGCCCATACCTCTCAAAAAATATTGGCGTGTCGCTGAATCCCGAAAAATTCAATAAAGCAAATGTTTCGTATTGAAATTTAGTACGTTTAATGCACAATAATGTGCACTGGTTTCACATTTTGCACTGGTTTCACGCTCGCTTTGCTCTCAAAATGTTTGAAATTACTCTGCCTTATATTTGACTCTTGACTGCATACCAAAGGCTGATTCGACATCGGGACCTCGGATTTAATGGTTCCTGTGTTTGGGGTTAACTGCTGACCTCCTGTCTGACTCCCCAGGAAAAAATCGTTGCCGTGTTTGTGTTCGCCACTGGCTGTTTGCAATGGCGATTTGCTGGAGCAAAAAGGTTTTATCCCTGGCTGCTTTAATGTTAACATATGTAGTGTACTGTAGTGTCCAGAATAAGAGGGGGGTAATAAGAGGGGTTCCCTTTATGAGTCCCAATCAATAGGAGTCAGTATCACTAGTAATAGTGTGTAAGCGTGTAGAGTCCCTAAACTTTAATTAGAGTCCATATCTCAATTATCCCTAATCGTAGCGCATAACTGACTTCAGGACCAAATAATTTGAGCTTGAAACTTTAAAGCGTACTTAAATTTTGAATGTACATTCCTAAGTACAACCTTGCTTTATCACTCAAGCCATTGACACAAGACAAACGTTTAATTTCTCGGATAGTTGCAATACCGGAGATATATCAGTAACGAAGGGTGGCGGAGGGCGGGTTGAAAATAAATAACAATCCGTAATTGAATAACAGGGGGTACCCTTTGGAGAGGCCAAATCAATATCAGCCACCCTCTCTCCTGTTCGGGTCACTACAGTAGTTTTTATGGTATATCGGTTTTCGCAGTTATATATATATGCAAGTTTGAGATATTTTAAAACACAAAAACCAGGTCAGTAATCCGCAATGCAGTACATATATACACAGTAGTGATTCAGTAAAACACAAAATTGACAACGGTAAAACTCAACTTTTTTACTCAATTCACAGATACTAAAACAGCGTTATATTTTCTTCAAAAACATGAGTTGCCCAAAGACAACACCTGAGATATAATATTTTGTTATATTTTTTCAGCAGAAAGTATACCATTGAAATCTGTAGTGAAAACTCCCTTTTAGTATTAACTCTGTCACAACGCAGTAGTGTTGCGTTCTGTATTAAATCAATTTATTTTATTTTACGCACAGTTAAAGAAGAAAATTGTGAGTAAAGAACGTTATTAGGAACAATTTGAAAACGAAAGTAGGCACACTGTACATGAAATAATTTGTCTGTCATTAATAATTTGGTATATGTAATTTAAAACTACCATCTGGTTTGCAAGAAGACGAAAAAACGGCCGTTTACTGCATTCTGGTTGTTCAAAACTTAGTTTCTGGATACAGATCGAATAGTATTTTTTATTTTTAATTTTCAGCATATACAAGGAAGTACAAAACCATGTGCGACTGTTTACAAAAAATTGAACTTAACACGAATTCGGCAATCATACTTTAGGGTTCCAGGTCACAGCAACATGGCAATATTTTTTGAGCTATCGTCCTAACCCTTTAAGCACCGCTTGGTTCATATCTATAGCACGAGACGTAAAACAAAGGAAAGTTTGCGGCATATAAATGATTGACGTAATTGATATAATGCGAGGTTCACAATAATCATGTTAACGGTGCTACAAAATCTCTTTAAAGACCAGAGCTATCACGAGATCACTTTCAAAACGAACGAGTGATAGTTCTGGCCTATAACAGATTTCTCTTTTCTGGGCTGTAAACTGATTTCTCTTATATAGGGGCCGGGCTATTAGTTGTCAGCACATTTCTCGAAACTAGGTGATAGTCATGGGCTATCACAAAATTTTACCTCATATATATTTATATCCATAACACACATTATTTATTTGCGCGTTATGAACCTTAAAACATCGAAACACAAATTTAATTTCATGATTTTGCTACCTTCTAAAATTTTAAATGTAGGACCAGTTCGGAAGCTGACTCACCAATTGTTTTTTTTTTTAATTTTTGATATCCTCTGTTTTTCAAGTCTTGTATAGGAACATCTACGTTATACTGCACGCGCTATTGCAAAAAATGTCTGGGTCTGAGTAAGGCCCGACGTCGTTTTAACACAGTCTATACGAGACCAATATAAAGTCCGGTTGTCCGTTACGAGGACGTAAAGACATATTGCACTGTGTTCATATAGCATCGCAAACATACATAGCACAAACACATATGTATACTTATTTATGGATCATCCACGTTATGTCTACGTGGATGCGAAAAATTGTGCAGTCTCTTCAATTCGATTGGGGTATATACAAAACAGCACTGTAACCTAAAGATTAGGTGCAGTGCAGGGTGTGTACTTCATGAGTATACCTGGTCCTGAGTCTCAAGAAAGGATGTCGGAACAGCAGACGCACTCTTTTGACGAATCATTGGATTTGAAACTAAATAAGTAAACACACATATTTCCATCAAATATTTACAACATGTAAAATAAATACGTTTATGAGTCCCTTCCGAAGGACTATGTTAAAAAACAAAAACTGTACTGTGAGGGTAGTGACAAATTAAACTAGCTTTTTAGGGAGTTTGGTTTGGCTTTATGGTCCTTAATCGGAGTACACATCTCTAACATCGCGCTAACAAAGGGGGGTTCAATAGGGTGGGGTTCCGAAAAGGGGGTACAATTTTCTACATCGGCGGAAATGTCGCCAATGTTACCCTAAAGGCCGTCCCATTTTCCCGGGACAGAAATGTACCAGAAGTACCCGTCCCATTTTCCCGGGACAGCAATGTACCAGGAGTACATATAAAAAATATAATTGGGACAGCTGGGACAGCTGGGACAGATGGGACAGTTGGACAGCCGGGACAGTTTGTACAGATGGGACAGTTGGGACAGATGGGACAGTTGGAACAGATGGGACAGTTGGGACAGCTGGGACAGATGGGACAGTTGGACAGCCGGGACAGTTTGTACAGATGGGACAGTTGGGACAGATGGGACAGTTGGAACAGATGGGACAGTTGGGACAGATGGAACAGATGGGACAGCGGGACAGATGGGACAAATGGGACAGTTTGGACAGATGGGACACAAGAGTCAGTTGGGACAGATGGGACAGTTGGGACAGATGGAACAGTTGGAACAGTTGGAACAGTTGGGTCAGATGGGACAGTTGGGACAGATGGGACAGTGGGACAAATGGGACACTTGGGACAGTTGGGTCAGATGGGGCAGATGGGACAAATGGGATATATATATTTTTTAACGTAAATATATCTGCCTGTGCATATGTAAACAGCAACGCATAATTGTGCACTCCGGGTATACTTCTGTCCCGGGAAGTTGGGATGGCCTTTATAGCAACATGGGCCGTAAACGTTATAACGTGGATGATCCATTATTTTGCTTAATTTTTTACCTTTTGTCCCGACTCCCTTCGGACAATGTCGGAACAATTAATAGTGTCTACGTACCACATAAATTGTACCTACACGCTAGTTGCAGCTTCGACTTGTATACAGATCCGTACAGGGTGGTTGGACAAATTTTTACATTAGCGCGCGCATTATAAGGTGGATGACCCATAAAGTATGTTCTTCGAAACGACTAAATTGTACTGGTCCAACTTATTTGTTTGTTAAAGTTTTACAGATAATAAATAAAAAAATGATCGCTTTACACAAAAACTTGCAATTGTAATTTATGCGCACGAGTAAAATATAACAAAAGCCAGCTAATTTTGCTTTATGTGATTTCGAATACTAAATTAGCTTATTTTTCTGTCTCTGGCAAAATTTCTGCCTAAATATATTCTTAAGTATTAATAATTCAAACTTTAAATTTTAGTATCATATGATATTCTATGGGACATTCAGGGAAGTTTACCACAACCTTGCGGACATATTCAAACATGTCATACTGACCGACAATATTTCGAATATGATATTGCAGTATAAATAGTGGGTGTCACATGAAGATAGCAGACAATTCAAATTTTTTGAATTTGACAGCGGATACGTGTAGAGAAAATGTTTACCCGCTATTGTTATAGAGACAAAACACGGTCCAGGCTGCCCACTTATAACGTTAGTCCAACCTCGATCATGGGCTATGGCTTCAGATGCGGAGTTATCCGAAATATGGATGTCCTGTCCGATTATTTTAGAACACCTATGAAAAAGAAACACATTCAAGAGCGGGAATCGTTTAATTTTATTTTGTCAGATATAGCCGAATAATGTTTTATGATCAATCTTGGCTGTCGTAAGTGTGGTGTATCATTTATGATTGTATACCGGTTATCTTAAATTCCTTAGCTAGTGGATTGTTATCAATGTTAGTTTTGTTAAAGCCTTACTCACACGCTCAAGTTTTGATGCGAGAACTTGTAGCTGCAATTGGCACTTGCAAGTTTGGTTCAAAATCCCGTTCGAAAAACTTGCAGGTGCAAATAATTCATTAAAAATCAAAGCAAGGAATTTAGTTCTCAGGTGTGAATAACCATGTAAGTTTACTCCCTCTTTCTCATTGGCTGATGAAAAAATGCATGTTCTGCGTGCAATTTGCAGCTGCAAGTTCTCGTAGTAAAAACTTGCACGTGTGAATAGGGCTTTAAGTTCTATACACGCGCAAGTTTTTGTGTATGAATATAGGCCAAGAAATAATTTTTAGGTATGAATAGCCTTGCATGTGGGATTATTCATAATTATTGGCTGAACTGATAATATATCGCTCCGCTTGATATTTATGGCAGTTGCCTGCAAATTATTTATGTAAATTCTTGTCAAGTGTTTTATGCTAGTCGGCTGCGTAAGTGTCTACAAATAGCCGACAAAAAAGTAGTTGGAGAGGTGAGGGTCGGGGTGCGGTAGTGTTCCTTTAAGGATTCCTAGGCAGAGTGCGATCCACTTCTGTCTATCAGCTTTTCCAGCTGCTTAGTAAATAGGTCTGAAGTACCCTGCCACGACCACCTAGACTGCCATTTAGTAGTGCTAGGTGAATCCGAGTATAATTTAGGCTTGTGTCAGATTTTGGATAAATTTGATGCCGTATTTAGTTCCTGCGTTCAAAAATGCAGGAATCGTTGTTTTTACGGTTTTATGGTAATTATAATCATTGAAATTTGGAAACTTTGTCTTTGAAAATTTTTTATTTTGAAATGAGCGTTTTTGCAATCAGTTTAATTTTGTTAAAAAATTGTTTTTGAAGTGTTTTGATAAAAATGATTTCAATTCCAGATCCTGCAAAGAAATTTTTTCCTGTTCTGGTAAGACTTAGTTTCTGTGAAACCCTGGTTGTAACCTAGTTTACATGATTTATTGTCCTTACCTAGTACCAGTTACTACCAAGGATCGACCGGATATTAGTATTTGTGCCGTGCAAAAATAAATATTTATGGATTTAAGATTATTTTTTGCTTGGATTTTTCATTCCATGCCAGTGTCCACTCTTGACTGTCCCGTAATTACAGTCTATGCGAAATATCTAGTATTTCGACATGTAAAAAGCAGTTGTATGATATTTGGAATCACAATAGCAATCGCCAATATCCGGTATCCGGTTGGTTTATATCGGACACTGGCAGATACCGGAACTGGATAAGGATGTCGATCTTTGCCGAATATTAAACCGGAACCGGATATCCGGTCGATCCCGAGTTAGTACAGGTCGGCATTGGACTACGTGCGGTTTTGTATATATCTTTAGCTTTGATTGAAGGTTAGACATCACATACCGCGTTCCGGATCAGTTAAATTTTCTCATTGACAGTATAGGCGCTTGCTCGGTAAGCGTATGTTAACCACAGATTGCCATACATGTGCACATATACTGGAACATGAAGCTGTTGCAACCGACCACGTGCTGTAGGGGTATCATGCTTGATTGTGTGCAACAGTGTCGAGGTTCGATCCTCGGCATGGTCTTTAACTTTGGTCAATACTTCGAACCGCGTCCAGCAGGCCGGTTAGTTTCGACGTGCAGGTCCCACCGATATGGGCACTGCAGACGGCAAGTCCATGGATTCGGGTTGTTGGATTCGCGGCCGTTGAGGTCCATATGTAAAAAGAAGCACGTATATGTCGATATATGTGCACTGTAAGTGTATGTAAAGTATAGATTGCCATACATTAGCACAATACCGGAATATGAAGTTGTTGCAATCGACCACATGGTGTAGTAATAGCATGCTTGATTTTGTACAACATGGTCGAGAATACACCTCAGCAAAGGAAAAAAGTTAAATTCACTCCATAAGGAGGGAAATTTATATGACAAATTGATTGTTACGGTAGGGTTCTGTTTTGATAGACACATGTCATTCTATCAGTAACCTTAATTATAATCTCACGCTGAAAAATATGATTACCTTGAATAATAGAAAATAAATGGAGCTTTCGATTGATATATTACAAATCTGTAATTGCTAATGCGTCGAGTTTGCAGATATATTGTTCTAGACTATTTAAAACCGTGGTGCATTTGGCTCAAAAAACGCAGTATTTATTGCACGTAGCATAAGCTATATATAACATATTGATATAAAATTCGCGTCATTCTGTACATCGGATGTCTGGCAACACGCTCGTGAGCTTCAATATTGCGTGATTGCCCTAAATAACAAGTTTACCTGGGTTCACACTATGCACTTACTGGCAGACAAATAAAAAAATTTCCAAAAACCAGCCCGGAAAGCATGGTTGAACTTTATTTACATGTAAGCCACTAAATTTGACATGCAACAGTTGAAGAAGGGCATGACTTTAATTACGTATATACTATTTAAAGTTCACATGTTTCTTAAAAATATTTTACTGTGGGGGTCGCTGGTCAGTGGCATAGTTTTTTTTCGCCAATTTAGGTGCCATGGCCACTAAAATTGGCAATTGGCCCCTAGAAGTTTGGGGTTGGGGGCCAGTTGGCCCCTAAAATTTTTTTCACAAGCTGTTTTCAGAAATAGGTTGCAATTTTATTCCCAGGAAAATACAAATTTGATAACTTCGCCTGCGGCGCTACCTGATTTAGTAATTGCTTATTTCACTTCAATACACCATATATAAACTCAGTCTTCGAATGTTATATCAGTGTCCGCGTAATCTTCTTCAGTGTCTGTACTCTCGTATGTTGCTTTTTAAAAAAAAATTGAAATTTCACATATAATAACACTTTTCACAATTGGCCCCTAAAAATTCTGATTGGCCCTTAAAAATTTGCGTTTAGGGGCCAATTGGCCCCTAATTTTGAGATGAAAAAACCCTGGTCAGTGGTATCTCTATTGTGAAGAAGTTATGGCGTTGATGAAGCAGGAGGGTATGCAATCGGGAAAGGTCAAAATTTTGCAATATTTATGCTAAGCCTGACCTGTCCATTTCAGAATTTTAAATTTAATTGTATTCGGAACATTTTTTCTATTTTCGAATTTTTATACGTATATACACGAGAATGGTTTTACATTTAAGGCTTTTGAATATGGGGCTTTTTTATTGGACTCCTTCGGTCGAGCTGAAAAATCATGTTATCAATTTGGTTTCGTTTTATACGTTAGTCGCGGAACAAGAGCAGAAGCCGGAAGTGCATTCTTGAATGCAAAACGTTTAAAGCTATGCTTGCTTATGCCTACGTATTTTGTGTTTGTTGAGTTTGGTTTTACTGAAAATTTATCAAGCAAAGTTCGAAATCAAGTTTATTGTTTGGATGACACATTCTGTTACTTTTCCAGTTCCGTAGTGGCACCGTAATATATATTGCAGTATAATTTCGATGTTTAGTTTCAAAGGAAGCAGACGTCAATTTTAGCACCTGCGGAATTTTGGCTTCTAGATTATATCCAACATAAAACGTTAAAGATAATTTTTGTCATAGTGAAGTGATGTCTGCTCTGAATGTACCGAAGGTTGGATTTGCACGTCTACTTAAAGATGGCGCTAAGGTAGGTTATTAATTTGAAACGTGGTTATGAGTTGTTATATAGTTTTCGTTTATGGAATTCTGTCTGGATTAATGATGGAAGTCACCACTAAAGGTAAATTTAGAATAGACTGTTTTGTCATACGTTTATGGGCAACATTTGTTGCAGCTATCGGTCATACGCAGATTGGGTTCAGATCAACAATGTATATATACACTTCGGAGTTCATGATCGACAGTGTATATATCTCGTAGTCCAAGTAGTAATTCACCTAGATTTCGTTTTGGGCTAGCCCAATTCCGAATTGGGCTAGTTTAGCACGGAATTACGACTTGGGCTAGCCCACGGCGTATTTCTTTCTCTGCTACAGGTGCACGCCTTGCGATTGGTTGCTACCTTAATGCCATGCTCAAATACGATTAGCTGATGCGAATACTGTTTTCTGATTGGCAATATATATACATATATTTATATATGTACTGATCAGAATGACAATAAACTATTTCAGCATTATCGTGGCGTAGAAGAGTCGTGCTTGCGTAATATAGAAGCATGCGTAGAATTCACCAATTCCGTAAAATCTGCATATGGTCCAAACGGTGCGTTGTGACATTTTAACGCTAATCAGTGTTTATAATATTAGTTATTCATTTGTTTTGAGATCAGAAACCGGAGACAGTCTGTTTGAAGTTGCTTGCTTTTGGGCTTATTGCAGTATGATTACAATAATATACTATCATATAAATTTATGTAACTGTGGAAGGTTCGGAAGATGATTAATGACAAACCATTCTCTTCTTTAGAAAAAAATAGCCATTGACGCAGATCAGTGTCTTTGTTGTTTATACAATTTTTAGGAATGAACAAAATGGTAATCAATCACTTGGAAAAGTTGTTCGTCACCAATGATGCCGCCACCATAGTAAAAGAATTAGAGGTTAGCAAACGCCGAATACGTAATGGGTTTAATGTCATTTGACTTTTATACTGGTAATTGAAAGATCTAAAAGTTGCCGTAAATTTGTTTGTTTTTAATAATATGTTTGCGTGTGACTCTGTCAGTCAATTTATAAACCAGTATTGTGAACCGGCGTGTTTTATGTAACCTTCAGGGATCAACCAAATGTTTAAAAATGCCGGAGCGGAGTCGGCATGGAGCAGGAGCTGGATATTTATTGCGTGTATAGTTTTGTTTGATGTCATACGTTTTATAACTTCCCATTTTAATTTAGTAAACACACTAAATAAGGCGCTACGACATGCGTAAGCAAAACTAAGATGAAAAAGAAAGTGAATGTGTAGCACGATGATCATTAAAAATATACTATGCTATTTAATTTGTTGAAGATTATCAGAATAAATGTCAGGCAGGTTATAATACCCGAGCCGAGTGTGAATTTTTGCCAGAAGCGGATATCCCGGTAAACTCTGGTAATCTTGTTTGTAATGTTTTCGCAGCATATAAGTTTCGGTGAGCATTATTAAAATAATATAATGCTATAAATTTAGGTGATGCATCCCGCTGGAAAAATGATAGTGCTTGCTATGACAATGCAGGAACAGGAAGTAGGCGATGGCACGAATATGGTTTTGATATTAGCTGGTGCACTGCTTGAACATGCCGAGTCGCTGATACGAATGGGGCTGAGTCCTGTAGAAATTGCAGAAGGATATGATATTGCTGGCAAGAAAGCGTTAGATCAGCTACCAGGTAAAGTAAAAACATAGTATATTGAACAGATTTGATGTTAAAAGTTAGAACAACAGTTTTACTTACACCCATGGTGCAACCGGAATTTCGGTTCCGCATTTTTTCACCTTCCGGTTCCGGTAAATTATTACCGGAATTAAAAATTTCGATATTAAAATTTGGTCGGTGGAATCCCAACTATTTTATATTACCTTGCATTTATATACTCAATATCTAATCCTTGAAATAATTGAATGTTTTCATGCAACATACATTGTTTGGTACCGTACTCTGTATTCATCTGTGGTTTTTAAAATTTGTAGACCTTTGTTGCGATAAAGTGGAGAATGTGGCGGATGCTAAATCGTCAGCACGTGCGCTTCGTTCATGTATTATGAGCAAACAATTTGGCAATGAAGATTTTCTGTCAAAACTAGTTGTGGAAGCTTGTGGTGAGTTCTAAAGCCAGATAAATTTTTTGTTTTATGTGCTTTATTTTAATGTTTTGACGTTTGAGCATTTACACGCTTAATAATTTGATGTATACTACATTAGATGGTGGGAATTTCGTTGTAGCATCGCATTTTGCAAATTTTGGGTTTTTAATATGGAAGTTTGTTGTATTAAAAGGACCATAATAAGTTGTTTCACAATTTGCTTTCTGCTTTCGGTTGAGACATATTAATAATTACGTAGTTAGTTGCTTTGGTTGTAAATAATTCAGGAATGAATTTTACAGAAGTTAAACTTTTTGTTTGTGTTCGTATTCAAACGCGAAACAGCTGTTTTCAGTGCTGATTACGCCGAAAAACGCTCAGTCGTTTAATGTGGATAATATTCGTGTTGTCAAAATATTGGTGAGTGGTTTCTGCACTTTATTAGAAGTCCTACACATGTTACATAGTAATTGTATAATAATAATAATAATAATAATAAAAAAAATAACTGTATATCTGAAGATGTAATTGGGTGAATTTGTGTAAATGGTTGCTCTATTGGTTATTACAGTACAGAAGACTCATAATTTTTGCGACTGAGTGTGTAGTTAAAACGTCAAAAACCTGTTCCAATTTTTTTCTGATAATAACCACTAATCTTTCAGGGTTCTGGCGTTAACAAATCATCAGTTGTGAACGGGATGGTCTTTAAGCGAGGCGCCGAAGGAGAAATCAAGAAAGCAAGCAATGCTAACGTTGCTGTGTACTCGTGTCCATTCGATATTGCACAAACAGAGACGAAGGTACGGTCTTATCGTTAGTGTGGCCAAAAATACATGTTGTGTAAATTGATTTTGCATGAATATTAAAAACAGTAAGTATAGTATTATGTGTTTTAGGTTCTACAGAAGCTCAGAAGTGTTTTGTTCTGTGTAATAACTTATTGTCTGTCTTATGTCAGTACCTATTAAAATATATACGCTTTTGTTTCAGGGTACAGTATTAATTCAAACTGCTGATGAGCTACTAAACTTTAGTAAGGCCGAGGAAGAAATTATTGAACAGGTTTGTTCACATGCATGAATTTTTTGCTTGATAGCTAAGGTTTTGATGCTATTAATAAGCTCGGTATCCATGGAAGTCTACCAAAGCGTATAAAACTTTGTCACACCGCTGAATTTACTTCTCATAGTTTGGTTGATATTTGAATACTTAAAAAACGTCGTAGTCTATAAAGCGAGCTTTGATGTTATTTTATTAGTTCATTAATTATGATTACATTGGGCTAACTCCTGCTTGCGATTTATTTTCTTTAGCAAGTGAAATCTTTGGCGGATTGTGGAATTACTGTTGTGGTTGCCGGAGGCAAATTTGGCGATCTCCATTTGCACTTTATGAACCGTTTTGGTATAATGGGTGTCCGGTTGAATTCAAAATTCGATGTTCGTCGTTTGTGTCGCGCTGTTGGAGCAACTGCTCTTCCTAGCCTGGTGAGCCAAGGTCGTGTGTTTATTAGGTTTCAACCGGATATCCGACTCCGGCAAAAATCGACATCCGATGTTGAAATATGTACTTATCCGACTTCGGTATTTTTTGGTATCCGGTTAAATCCAGGTGTTTATGTAAGATTTGTTTAGGGTGCTCCTGAAATTAAATCGCCAGGGTTGTTATTATTAAAGACGTGACGAAACACTGAGTTAAGCCGAAATATTTCTATGTTTGTTGAATTTTTAAGTATTGACAGTTACGTTTTAGGGTGATTTTATAACATTTACTGATTTATTTATGCTAATCTGTATGTGTGTATGGTCGATTATTTATTCTGAGTCAATTTGTTTGTCTTTAGATTCCGCCTTCGACCACTGAAATTGGACACTGTGATGAAATTTTTGTGGACGAAATTGGCGACACCAATGTTGTCATTTTTAGGCAAAGTAAAACCCCGCGTGATTCGTGGTTTATGCTTAGAATTAGATATGGGTCCCGGATATTTTGTATTGCTTGTGCGCAAAAATTTGTAGTTCCTTCTAGTTTCTAAACTCCGTATATTCTAATAATTATCTTGTATATTGTGCCGGGTATCCGTATAATTTGTTTATCCCGTACCTTTCCTTAAAAAATGACAACGTTTTTGATTATACTTTGTCGCGAAACACATGGAAAATCTGTGTTCGTAACATAATGAAAGCAGGTGGTATAACAGTCATTTTTGTTTTCCTGCAAACTGTATATTTTAAATATTATAATTCTGGCAAATTTTCTAAACACCGTACTTGATCCGTTTCTGGTGTTCGAATCTATTTGATGCAGTTTCATATTTTGACAGGCCGTGCAACATTTTCAAAACTTCTGCTAGGCTTAAATTATTGATTTATCTTTTAGTGGGCGATAATAGTCGAGTTGCAACAGTAGTCGTTCGTGGATCCACTCAGAATTTGATGGATGATATTGAGCGTTCTGTTGATGATGGAATTAACACGTTCAAAGCACTTACTAGGGTGTGTAGCGTTTCGGATTCAAAACATTGATATCCACCATTTTTATCCGCAATGTTTAAAATACATAGTTAACTTAAAAACTGTAAAACTTTTGTTATCAAAGATTGCTTGAGCAGTTTTAAAGGATAGATATGCTGCCTCGGCGAGGTTTTGTGATTGCACTAGGAATGTTTTTATAAGAATTAAGTTCGCTTCTGATGTTGTTTAGTTTGAGACTTGTCGAATGTGAGTTAAATAAACCATAGATATGTATTTGTATTGGTCTATCGGAATTCTGATTGAGCTAATTATGTATATCTGTTTTAGGCAGAGATTTGATTCGGTGTGAGACCGCACTTATAGATGTCAATTTTGAATGCTGTTATTTGCTGTAATATTTTTAGGATAATCGTTTACTGCCAGGTGCCGGAGCGGTGGAAATTGAATTAGCGAAAATAATTGAAACTTATGGATCGGTGAGTTATTGAACGAAGCTCGGAGTTTTGCAAGCGTTTAATGTTTTGTATTCTGGGGTCGAAAGATGGGTGTCTGTCTGTCTGTCTGTCTGTCTGTTCATCCATCTGTCCGTCCACAAAGAATATGAGGTACTGCTGAACCGATTTTGATGAACTATTTTGTTTGAATGCTTATTATCCTGGGATGTTAACCTCGCAGTGGGTGTCAAAAATTTAAGCCGTTTAATCGTTTACTGCCAGGTGCCGGAGCGGTGGAAATTGAATTAGCGAGATAATTGAAACTTATGGATCAGTGAGTTATTGAGCGAAGCTCGGAGTTTTGCAAGCGTTTAATGTTTTGTATTTGGGGGCGAAAGGTGAATGTCTGTCTGTCTGTCTGTTCATCTATCTGTCCGTCCACAAAGAATCTGAGGTACTGCTGAACCGATTTTGATGAACAAATATTTTGTTTGAAAGCTTATTATCCTGGGGTGTTAACCTCGCATTGGATGTCAAAAATTTAAGCCGTTTATTAGCTACATGTAGCTACAGGCTAATTTGCATAATTGGTTAAGCCTAAATTAGAACTTTTTACGATATTTCGCTAATTATTAGGGTTACAAGCAATCTAATTTCAGTACGAAGGGGTTTTGGGGTACCAGAAATGTGGATAGCTTGTTTATAAACCTCCAACACGATAATTAAATATTTAGCTAATAGATAATTTGAATACTTAGCTTAATTAGTTAAGCCTAAATTAGGACTTTTTAAATGATTTCACTGATTATTAATGTTATAAGTAATCAAATTCAGTACGTAAGGGTTTTCGGGCGCGAGAAATCTAATAATATTGCTCACAAGCCTTCAAAACCGGTACTTGAATAGTTAACTAATAGCTAATTTGCATATTATCTTAACTAATAAACAATTAGGACTTTTTAAACTATTTCACTGAGTATTAGTGTTACTTACATTTTTCTTTTACGATATCACACTCATAGACCGAAAAGTATTTAAAAACTGATGCTATGGCGTCAATGCCACACTGTGTTTAAACGGAATGTTTTTGTGCGGTTACCGGCTTTGCAGTGAAGCAGACGAATGTATAAATTACATACTTTTTAACAGGTGACGTTATCTGTCAG
Source organism: Enoplolaimus lenunculus (assembly GCA_030248215.1). Lineage (NCBI taxonomy): Eukaryota > Metazoa > Nematoda > Enoplea > Enoplida > Thoracostomopsidae > Enoplolaimus > Enoplolaimus lenunculus. Next base: position 23,065 of record JASANG010000756.1, read on the forward strand.
GGTACAACCTGACGCAAAAGATAACTTAGATGGGAATGAATATCCACAATATTAAACGTTTTGTATTTATGTTTCTTGACATTGTCTTAGTAATTTGTGTTCATAAATTGCTGCCAAAGTACAACAAGGTAATCTTCAGCAACACCCTGTAAAATTCTAAATGAACCGGGGTTTAGTTTTTTGTTGGAGCCGTATGCTAATTTGGAGATGGGCCCCACCTTCCTCACAGGGTTTACAAATTGGTTGTTAATGCTCTTTAATAGTGTACGTTCGCTCAGGTTTGCCCTGGTCTTGAACAATATGCCATTGAAAAATTCGCACAGGCGCTTGAAACTTTACCGAAAATTCTGGCTGACAACGCTGGTTGTAAAGTAAGTCATACAAATTTGTCCATTATAGTAGTCGTATTTTCAGTGAAAAAACGACTTATCCTTATTACATATCGCGCTTTTTATGATTTACTTCGAGGGAAGGGGGAAATGGTTGTACGCCATTGGCCAGCAGTTGAAGCTGGGTAGACCCGCGACGCCAGTTGTTGCCAGTAACTGACGTATCTGCACACAGCAGTGTACAGATCGAAGACGCTGCGTACGTGAGGTCCATGATTTACTAGCATGCATACGTGTATAAGTATTTGCAATTTGCCAGGAAACTTGAATTTAATGTGTTCTTCGCAATAATTTTTCGTGATAGGCAACAGATTTTTTACGAGTGTTAGAGTCAAAGAGTGTACAATTTAAAATGGTCACCTGCTATTTCTCTTCACCTCAATATTTGTTAACGTCACATTAACACGTGTCACAATACGCAAAACTTATGTATTGTGTAATGCTTGTAATTATGAGGTTAAGTAAAAGGTGGGGTTTACAACAAACTGGAGATTTTAATATATTGTACGCTCGATTCGTTTTCCTCATAACTTGTACAAATTTGTGGCTGGTGATAAAAATATTCAGATTGGCGCATATTTTAGGCGACTGAAATACTGTCAAAACTATACGCGGCTCATCAACAACCTGGAGGAGCAAATATTGGTTTTGACAACGAAGTTGAAGGTGGCGGCGTTAAAGATGCATGCGCTGCTGGTATATTAGACCCGTATATTGTAAAGCATTCAGCAATTAAGTTGGCAGTTAATGCAGTGTGTACCATTTTGAAAGTCGATCAGGTGAGTATGTGTTGCCAGGAAAGTTTGACGTAACAAGTAGTTTGTTTGCAGGCCCTTATAAGTACCATGGACCGTATTACATAGGAATAAATTCAACAAATCATGGCGGTTCACTAAGTTTCAGTTCGGTTTTCTTTTAGTTTGTGATATTTTAACCATTGTGTATTATTTGTTGCTTAGGGCTTGCGATCAAGGTGCAACCGGAATTACAATTAACCAGAACCGGAATTTGAAAAAATGACATGAATCGGAATCGGAATTTCAAAAAATTACAGAAATTCACTTTATCTGCTGTATTTTACATTTTCATAACCAACGTTTGCCAATCTACTTTGATGGTTTATTTACGGCGATTGTCAAGGTTTGCATGCTATACAGGGTGCAACCGGAGGCGAAAAATACTGGAGCCGGAACCGGAGGTCACCGAAACTTGCCGGAGCTGGAGGTGAGGCGAAATTAGGTAACCTCCGGTTGTGCCCTGATACTATACTAAGTGAATCTATTTAATTTTTATCGTCGTTTTCTTGTAAAAGATCTTAATGTCCACCGACCAAATTTTAATACCGGAATTTTTAATTCCGGTAAAAATTAACCGGAACGGTAAGGCGAAAAAATGCTGCGGTACAGATAAGAAAAGGTTTCGCTTCCTGTAATGTAACGTTGTCGATTTGATACGTAATAAATCAATACTTAAACATATAAAGTGGCACTACCGGGTCGGAATAGTGTCAAAAATCAATTAAGAACATGAAGATTCTTGATTACATTTTAATCTTGTTTTTAGATTATAATGTCAAAGCCTGCTGGAGCCGGTCCCAAAGCTGCTGCGCCGAAACCTACTGACTATGATGACTGATTTATATATTTCAAATTACACACATTTGGCTGTTTGATTTCTAACTCTAAACACACTTTTTTAGTGTCAATGAAGCTGTGGGATAGTTTTAGTAATTGTCGTTTTAAGTGTTAAAAGTATGATTTAGTTTACTGGAGCATGGATTTAGCAAAGTTAAATGACGTGTTTCTTTATACTTGAGCATTAACTTGGCAACATTTAAATTTGCTTGCTGGGCGAATATTGCGTAATCACTTGTTTGTTATTTTCACGTTTTTGTTTGTTTGCATCTTAATTTTCAAGCCTTAAAAGTAAACTTTACTTGCGGCTACGGGAGTGCATGATGAGCGTGAATGTACACATTTTTCTAGAAAATCGTTTTTGATAAAAAGATATTGAACATTTCTGATGTACTAGTAGTAGTTATTTTGCTGTTTGTACATGGGCATTTTCTTTAGATAACCTTGAATGTTAAGCTCGCTTAAAAAATTTCCAAACGTTTTGGACAGTCGAAAAGGCGATTTCAGCATTATTTACATGATATCTCTGTGAGCCAGTGCACAAGGCGATTTCCGCCATTACCTCTCTGAAAGATCGTATAAATGGATCTCCCTACTGCAAGGCCGATCTTTTGCTTTTGTTCTTAGTGTCATCGTAGCAGACATGTCTTTATCAGCCAATGTTACTTTAAGGAAACACACTGTTTTGTTGTAGACCCACCAGAAACCTGGACGCCCCTTGAAGTGACATGGGACCCTTTATCTATATCTGACGAGTCTACCAAAACCAACCCCGACAAAAATACTAACGTTAGAAACAGTTACTGGCATTCGAACCGCAGAAACTGAAACATACAACAGAGATGCGAATGTAGAAGTGAATAGTCGAAGAGCCACTATCGTTATTGGGGCCGGAAGTGGTTCTTGTGCGTTCTCCAATACTCAGAATGGAGGGCGGGTAGTCCAGCAATATTTTCGGTGTGTAAAAAATTATCCGTAAAGGTGTGGTGAAAGACTTGTGGAGCTTTTATGTTATTAATCTCCTTCATATATGCTTGAATCAAGAAAATAGCATTTTGGGAAATCCCTTAGATATGTTTGAATCAAGAAAATATTTTGGGAACTGCTAACGTTTCACGGCATTTTTGGTTCCGCTGAGATTTAATTTCAGTACACTGATCTGATGTTTAGATGATGGTTTGCAGGGTGCAACCGGAGGTCTGCCTCCGGCTCCGGCAGAAAATCGGCCTCGGGTTCCAGCTCCAGTGGAATTTTTGGCGGAGGGTCCGGCAATTTCGTTAGTAAAATTTTGAGTAATTTGGCAAAATTTATCTGTGTAGCGCGCTTCGGTTTACTTTCTCACAAATTTCAGGAAAGAATTTTTGAAATTTCGCAGAAAATTAGCGTAAAACCAAACAACTTAACAACATATTACTGATATTAGCTATAAATTAACTAATTAACCATCATTTTTGCTACTTAATTTCGTGTCACCTCCGGCTCCGGCAAGTTTCGTTGACCTCCGGCTCCGGTATTTTCACCTCCGATTACACCATGATGGTTTGTATTCTTAGGCCGCTCGTTCAACTGACGAACCCCCACCTGCCGAAAAACAACGGTGACCGGCTCCTGCTCTGAACTAGTGTTGAACTGATGTGTCGGTACAGGTAAAATCAAGGTGTCAGTGTCGGTATTTTAGGGAGCAAGCATGTCGATACCAATGAACAATACCTATGTGTACTAATCGCCAGGGTGCGACCGGATATCCGGCTCCGGCAAAAATCGACATCCGGTACCGGTATTTTAACTTGCCGGATATTTGTTAAAAAACTTAAAAAAATGAAACCAATATTGCTATTTATGGCCATGGGAACTGCCGTGGAACTGATTGACATACTTTTACATATTTTTTCTGTCATACATGTAATGTAGCTGTTTGCATGTATTCGTGTGCGCTCACTATCTTTATTAGGTTGCAATAACGCTGGAAAACCTGATAAAGATGACCATTGTTATTTGAGAGGCGTAACAGTATATATCTCAACCTATTCCTATTATTCCTAAGGCTAAGGATAAACTTCAGCGGAAAATTGAGTCTATAACTAAGCCTTAGCCTTAGCATAAATAATAGCCTTAACCCTAGCTACTGACGGGCGGTCTGTGGCATTTTTTGGTCGTCAGCGAAAAAACTAAAGTTTTCAAAATAAATTTTTTCTAATGCTTTGCTCGTAGTTTTTTGTGTTTTTTCATGTTTTTGTGTGTTTTAAGAATCACCAATTTGGCGCCGTCCGTCACCGTCCGTTTCCTGTACGGCGCCGTCCGTCATTGTCCGTCGCTACCGGTATCGTACGTGAGTAATTTGCGCGTACGATACCGCACGGTGACGGATGGCATTATTCGTGTGACGCACGGTGATGGACTGCGCCGTACGGGTGAAGGACGGCACCGTACGGGTGACGCACGGTGACGGACGGTAACAAAAGTATAGCGGCAAAATTTTATTCATCAGACATACACGTTTACGATTACCAGCAGTTACTGAATCATCGAGTTCTGGTGTCTGCTCCACACCACCGAGACTCAAAAAGCGAGACATACCAAATACCGAGATTTGCCGAAACCGCTGCTCCCATTCCTGAACCTAGCCACTTTTATTTTATAGTACTTAGAGAAAACTGGTGCCCTTAAAAGTGACTCGGTCAAAACAAATATGTTTTGCAACTAAACGTATCGTTACATAAACATAGTTGTTAAAGTATTAAAAATGCATCGGCGTGAGACGTTAAGCTTTGTCACGTGAACACCTTGGATACCTTTTTGTATCTCGTAACACCCTGCTAGTCATGTATTATTTTTACAAGTTCTGCGGTGTGATGTACAACTGAGCGTAATGGTTTTTCAGTTTTATGAAAAACTTGACGTTTAGCAACTTGAAACTGCTGAATATTGAAAACATTTCACAACACTCAAAGTATGCAATAGTAGGGGGAAAATCGGCTTAAGGGGGAAAGGTCGCCCTTGCAAAGGTTGGGGAAAATAAGCCTAAATGTTTGCGGGGGCAAGATCGGCCGGCCTAGGCAGATATTTCCGGGGCGAAAAATTAGGCTAGGCCGATCCTTCTGGTAGAAAGATTGAACGGAGAAAATTGGCCTACTACATCGAGGCACTTTTTGAGTTTTTCTAGAGCGTAAAATTTTCCATGTGTAATATACTAATAAAACGTTAAGCCCAATTTTCCTATGTAACGTGTGTTTATGGAGAATGCTTTATTTGCAAAATAACCACCGTTAGTATACATCGACTAAATTTGAATTGACTTGTGTCATATCTAACATACTGTAATGTCTATATTCATTGGTTTGATTCTTGCAATAAATTTGCTAGAATTGTCAATAACTAATATGAATGTGGTTTTCAATTTTTCGAAATATAGTTCTTTTTAAAACTGTCGTCCGAAATCAATTTAATAATTCATCGCCAGACCTAAAACATATAATTTTGCGGCCTCTGTCTGCGATTTACTTTGCTGTGCGGATCCTTTATTTTCAGATTAATATAATATACATATGTTTGCTAGTTTTAACACTTCGAACACAGCTTTTGTGAAATGTCAACGCGCCACGTTCCAGGACCTTTAAAACAAACCAATAAAGCACACAAAACCGGTCGCCATAGAAGCAAAGGACAGCTTGACGCTGACCATAAAGGTAAACTGTGAGGGTTCTTCTGTATCTTTCCCAGCTGCGAATTGAACAGAACGGTCTCATTTTGAAATTTTTACGCAACATCACTGTCGCGGGTCGAGTGCCGAAATTCATGATGTAATTAAGTTTTAATGGTACCGGTTAACCGTCGTCGGTTTCAAACCTGTAACGGTGTCTCTCACTGTGTAGCATATTTTCACAAGTTCACAGATTTGTTTATATACTTGCTGTTTCGCTTACATTTTACGTTGTGTGCAACCTAACTCCATTAAAACGTCAAAGTGCAATTTGCCAAAAAATGACCAAAATTCAACTTATATAGGTTGAAGAGTTGAACTGTGCTTATTAGTTTGTTTTCTGTTTGCTTGGTGTCGGAAATGTACTCATTATGGGTGACGCTATACTTTGCTGGGCGGCGTCGACGCGAAATAGGTCAAAAAAAATTTGACTACAAATTGATGTAATGTGCGGACAGCGCACGACGTCATAAAAAGTATGCCGCCATCCTAATGAAACATGCAATGGGCTTCCCGATATAGGATCTGTCAGATGATGATCATTTACGCTAGTGTTTAAAGTGAGTAGCGTCTATATTTAGGTTTGTATATTGTCAAGTTTTCAAGTCGAAGTTATGCATTACAAATACGTGCTGTAAGTATGCATTTCATGGCGTCCGCTCATCAGGGAAATCAGGGAATTTTGCTATTTCGTCAGGGAAATCAGGGAAAACTGGGAAAAAATGGGCCGATCGTGGAAAAACTTGTCCATTTTCAAAATGAACTTATCTTTTTCAGAGTATGTGTCAAAAGGGACACCGACACCGACTAACGCATAGTTTATCTATATTCCCTTTCGTAGCAACGTTTATTCTTTATGAAACAGGCGCCATATCTGATAACTGGCTATTGTGATTAGGACGAATCTGCAACACAATACAAATATGTCGTAGCCTAAGTCGTAAATCAGCCCAATTCCGAATTGGGCTAGTACAAAGCGGAATTACGACCTGGGCTAGCCCAAGGCGGAATAAGCGTTTTATGATTAGTTACTGGATAGTCGTAATCATGCTTGATTCCACTTTACCTAGTAAAACAAACTGGTAGCCAACGGGTGGCGATTACTTAGCCATTCAGAAAAGAGTATTCGCAACAGCCAATCGTTCTTGAGTATGGCATTAAGGTGGTAACCAATCACAAGGCGTGCTCTTGTCACAAAGAAAGAATTACGCCGTGCGCTAGCCCAAGTCGTAATTACGCCTTAGACTATTTCAATTCGGAATTGGGCTAAATTACGACTTCGGCTACGACAATTACACTATAAATTTTTGTGCACAATCTTTTTGGTCCGTGATAGGTTTTGGATTAGCCTTTTCAATCATAAATGCTCTTTCGAAGGACGTAGCAGAATTTACACTTGCATTGCTGTTTATTATTTTCCTGAGCCTAAGCGTAGTAGGATAAATTGTCTGTCGGTATTCGGATTTATGCGTAAAAATCCTGAAGAATGTGTTGTGTTTCAGATTTGTTAATACGTATCTCAAATTAAATAATGGTAGTAACACAGCCCTAAAATGGGGTCGAAATCCCATGTTGCATTTAATAATGAAGCATTCTGCAAACTTTGCCGCAAGTCTACTGACTTGTTGCATACATGTAAACATGCTTTTCAATCAGAGAAAATGTTCTTGTTTCTACAAAAAATCAGGAAGAATATGGAATTTTTATCAGAGAAATCAGCGAAAATTGTTCTCAAAATTCTGCGGACACCCTGATTATGGCGTTACGACAATTCGTCGTCCGATAGCTTGTTGCCCGTCATTAGAGTCCGGGGTCGAACGAGCTGTCGTAGATTCGTGAATTATAGGTCGCAATGAGGCTTGTGTAAAAGTGTTGTCGCGCCACGCTAAACGTGACCTGAGCCGAATTGCGCGGCGGAACAAAACGAAACAAGTTCGTGAAGCGAAACGAGAAGCAGCGGTTGCGTCAAAGCGAACGCTCGGTGGTTTGAATGCACCGCCGTTTTTAATTGTATGTTTGTCTGTTTTATGCACTGTTGTCTCTAGATTTCAACACCGTTTCGTTATATTTTAATATTAGTTTTTTATAAGAAAACGAAACTATCTTGAATTATAAATGTTGTCCATTGTCAGAAAGTAAAACATAGTCGCATCTTTTGCTTTACGTTTCCCGTTGTTTTACATGTATTTTAACGCGAACACATCAAGCGCATAGAAGAAACACAATGGTTCGGTGGCACTTGTTCGCTTTGATTCGTGAGCTTAAACCAAAGCTTTAGCATAATACGAAACCTAAGCTTAGTTGGCCAAGATATGCCAAACCATAAAAATTTTGAAAACTATGAGGAACTGTGGTTTGGTTAGTAATCGAATATGTTATATACAATGCTACACATTTTAATTGCTGGCTTGCTATAAGCGTTTTTCTTATTGCGTCTTGTGAAGTGTAAAGCGTGATCGCAGAGGTTTTAACGGTCTATAACGCGTTACTAGTAATTGGACGGTGTTTGCTTAAACTTTTATGAACGAATCTTCCCTTTTTTATGTTTCAGACCGTCGTAAACTTGTCAAATGATTCGAGTAGTCCTGGAGCGTTGCTGAGAATACTGTTGACTTGCGATGAATCTGCCATTGTGACCAGTTCGGATGCAGCTGTGTCTCATATAAGGTTGGAACTAACGCTTTCATCTTGAGCCACGTTCTGTCTGCTGTGTATAGCACTTACCAGCAGTTAAATATAAATTTCAAATAAGTGAACGAAACCAGATGTGTAACTCTAAATTTGCACATAAGTAAGGCAAAACGGTACAATACTTAACTGGCGTTATGCTGCACTCATTTGAGAATACGGGAATTAAACTCAGTTTAATGCAAAAAATGATGTTCTTTAAACATTTTGGATTGTGAATTAGAATTGCGGGTTCGTGTATATAGTTTTATTTTTATAGTGAGCTTTATACATTTTTTGTCAGTGGCAGCACTGCAATGAGCGAACTTTAACAAACTGGTACGTATGTTGAAGGTTTTTGCATTTGACGCATATTTCAGTGTTCCTCGTTTTAAACAACGGTTTTCGTTCATTGTGCCTGATGTTCGTGACACCTACGCTGTATTGGATGCGTTAAAAGTGAGTAGTTGATTGCGTAATGTTGTTCTGAAATGCGATTTGTTATATTCTTTGAAAAAACAATACGTATGCCTACAAGAAAATATCATGTTCTCAAACTAACATACAGAAAATATTTTGTATTAGTAAAACTTAATTTTAAAATCAGCTGGAAATCGCTAAAATAAATAACGATATATAATTAGTGTCGTAATCCTTGCAACATTCTGTTTATAGTAAGTGCATGGATGTTTATGACTTTGTTTTTATTGTATTTAACTTGTACAGTTAGACTCGTATAATTATTGTTATCTGACTGTTGTAGGTTAGCGACACAGCCTTGTTTCTGTGGCCAACAGACGTTCAAAACGATTTTGGTGACGAGGCTGAAACATTGTTAACATGTATATTTGCCCAAGGCCTGCCCACTGCAATCAACGTTGTGCAGGTATGTAATACTTGGTGGGCTAATGGACACACTATGCTGTATTTGTTGGAATAACGGCTATACAGCGTACGCGAAAAAGTTTGTACTACCTTCGGTGCAGATAAACCTGTCGTATACACCCTAACCTTTTGTCCAGTTTGATGCGAAAATGAAATTGCTTTTGTTTTATCAGTCGTGTTTTTAACATCAATGCATAATCATTGACGTTACATTGCAGTTTGATAGAAGTTCCTTATTTTTGCGTGTCAGCATGGTAAACTTTGATTCAGGGATTATCAAAGTTGTTAGGAAAAAGAAAAGAGGACACAAGAAAAAATCTCGTTAAAGTCTTGGAAAAATGGTGAGTACAGTGAGCTATTCCTATTTGTTGCGCGAATATCCTATAATTTACGTGGTTTCAATTCACACGCCTTTTCGTCTTATTTCGAATTTGAAAAGTAAATTTTTTATGGACACCGTGTAACTCTTGGTCATTACTTCATGCTTAACATTGAGATATTTGTTTCAATTATAATCACACTGAAAAAATTAATTGTTGTGACTTTTTAGGGCTCAGTTCCATTCATATTGCCAAAACTATTCATGTGCAGTTTGCTGTAATTTCGCGATTTCTGTCTTTTAAATTTGCCTTCTTTCAAACTACGTTGTTTTGCCTACAGTTGCAGTAACATTAATTTCAATATTTATTGTTTATCGATAGGTCGTTTGATTCAAAATTTTATGCGGCAGATACTTTCTCTGACGGTTTGGTGATTTTGCGTCAAATTGGTGCGTGCAAACGGCGACGATTGCAGCTGCAAGAAATGCGGCCGCACTTTCTTGTAGAAGAAGTACAAGGAGTACACGAAATAGTTGACAAATGTGAATATGTAAGGATGATTTGGTTTTCGTTTTTGTTTTTAATAATTTTTTGGTAGTTGTGTCCGCTACACCTTAAACTGGAACTCCTGCAAAACTTTATTTGGATGATGATTCTAAATATTACTTGCACATATTTGTTCTTACAGCTTATATCTGCTAAGTTCGGTTTTAACAACACTGTAACGTGTCACATTATAATATACTTTTGCTTTACTAACAGACTTTGCGGTTTTAGTTCATAATATTTTTTGGTTATTGTTTGTTTGCAGTCTGCGACTACATCAAACGTCCGCCTTTGTGGATATGTTCGTGGAGGGAATGGACGTGTACTGTCAGCAAACGGACTTGTTCACTTAGTGGGCTATGGAGATTTTCAAATTGATCAAATCGACCTTATGCCAGATCCACATCCTCTGTTTGCAAATATGGTAAGTTATAAAGTTGGTTAGGTTTCTTTGTGAGTGTAACTAAAAATGTATAAGTACACATGGTTAGTACTATAATTATAGCCTGGTGCTTTCTTATGTTGCATTGTTTGATAATTGACTTAAGTTTATAAATAATTGCAGTCCGATTTGGTAACCGAAACTGTAACGATCACCGATCGCATTCACAATATTGTTTTTTGTACTGGTTTAGATTTTTGTTCTATTGTAAGATTGACTTCAGTCATATTACGTTTTGTGGCAAAACAACGAAGCCTTTTGGGTCTTAGCAGATTGTGCTTTATTACACGACCCCTTTTTTATTTGTTCGTGTACATAAGTTGAAATCTATGTTTTTTATGTTAGCGCCGTGACGAACGCCCGCAGATGATCGCAAAAGCAGACCCTAATCGTCGAACACCTCTTGATGCAGAAGTACCACTGGATGCAATGGAAGCTGAACAAACGTGGCCCACACAACAAGAGCTGGAAACAGCTCAAAGTGGGTTTTTCTATAAAAATAGTTATTAAAATCTAATGTGCATGAAAAATTGTTTTTCATATCTAGATTGAGCTTGTGGTTTTCCTTTGTTTACATGTTTAAAAATAATGCTAACACAGCAAAAAGCAGCGGCTTGTGTGTTCTTTATAAATCAAAATAATATTCATTTAGATTAAATGTTGATAGTAAGGCAGTACCATCCACCCTGTTATTTCTAACTTTATTATGAACGTTACGGAGTTAATCATTAAAGATGAAGCTCGAAAACGTGTAAAGAAGGTGCCAAAAGGAACTAGTGCGTATCAGGCAGCATGGATTCTTGAAAATGAAACTGATGATGATGGTAGTAGTGAATGCGCATCAGGAGATGATAACGATTATTTAAATAATGATGAGGTAACGTTGCCGTCTTATCATCAATATTGTGCTTTCCCTGTAAGCCATTAGAATTGGGCACGCTTCAACGTTTATCGTTTTGGCAAACTATCTTGTTGTCATGGTATAACCGGATATCTGGTTCTGGCTCCTATATTCCACATTGCCGCATAAATTAGGGTTTTAAGTAAAATTTGTGTCGAAACATGCACATAAATACGCGGACCCGGAAACTGTCACAGGCGGATATTGAAGTAAGGCTCCGGTTTTTTTGTTTTCGGGGTGAACCCTGCAGTTTTTGTGATGACTGCTTGAGAAACAAACCTTTCACAATTATCTTTACTTAGAATTATATAGAGCCACAATACGTTTATATGTACATGCGCATCTGCCTGTAAAGTACTTAAGACAGCGAGCACTCTCGCCACAGCGTTTTCTGTGTCATGATAGAGCGAAGTCATTTAAAATGTAACGCATTTTGTTTGCCAAATATACTTAATGTTTGATATTAGAAATATTCGTCATATTTAGGACGAATGCGATGTGCTACACCCAATGGACGTGTCTGAAGCTGAAGATAGCGAAAAGGATGGCGAAGAATATGAAGAAATTGAAACAGAATCTGCAAGTTATATTTCAAATTTTCAATTGCAATGTGAAATTAAAATTAACATCGTTTAATTTTTGAATGGGGAGTTTAATTTTAATATGAAAAAGCTATTTTTGTTCTATAATTTATTTATAGTTATCAGCTATTTAATGTATCAATTGTTGAAAACTAACATTTAATGTGTGCAAAATATAGTTCATAAACTGGTGTTATATTTCAAATTTTCAAATTTTTTGAAATACTTATCGAGCCGTTCTCGTGCATCAATTGGGCACTCGTTATATTGACATTTTTTGATAATTCTCCTGTAACAGAATTTTGGTTTTATTTTACACTGTTTTTGCTTCAGGTTAATAATGCATCAGAGTTTAACGATTCAGAGCGTTACGATGATAAAATAGATATTAACGAAGACAGTGAAATGTATGAATTTCGTATATTCGACCTTATCATATTATTCTATACGTATTGTTATGAAGTATTTCAAACATTGAAGTAACCTTTTTGAAATAGTGTAAAGAAGTATTGAAATATTGCTTCATGTCCGTCCTTACGACGCTATTTCTGTGCTATAATTGTGATATTCTGTTTTAGGTTGATTCGTTTTCGTAAACAAGTCGAAAATGAACAATTTCCGGATGAAATTGATACACCTCAAAATGTTCCAGCTAGGGTTCGGTTTCAAAAGTATGAACTCTTTGGATCTTATTCAGTTACTTAGATTGTATTAAAATTTTTTAACAATATTAGTGTTACCCAGGTTCCAACAGGAACTAAAGTTGGTCGGAACATGAACAGGGACAGGAATTGAATTTCTTTGCAGGAACCGGAACAGGAACAGAAATTGAATTTGTTTGCAGGAACTGGAACAGAACTCGGAATTTGAAATAATTTTCATCATCGAATTCCTGTCGGACTTTTGGAAAACTTGTTAAAAATGGCTTAAACGAATTTTTATGTCATTTCATCGTCAAGTTTTGCGAAAACACATCAGAAACAGTTTATTAACAAAAACTAATTTCAAAAAGTCATGATGAAATAGCCTTTTTTGAAGGGCAAAGCATCCAATATTTAAATGATTAGGAATAATCAGCCACAAAACCTTAAGAATTTCGGTTCCTGCATCTTTCAATACAGGAACTGGAACACGAACAGGAATGCATATTTTCTTGTACATGATTTCAGATACAGAGGCCTTAAGAGTTTTCGGACGTCTCCGTGGGACCCGAAAGAAAACTTGCCTCGGAACTACGCACGACTATTTCAATTTGCTGATTTTCGACGCACTCGAAAACGCGTGTTTTCAAACGCTGATGATGAAAGCGCGGCAGATACTAGCGAGCTTAGCCATTGTGGCGCTTTGGTAATGAATATTATGTTAAAGTGTCTTTCGTTTTTCTGTGTAACTTCGTATCAGTTATTTTCCATTCTGAAGGTACGAGCTTCTGATTTCTCAACTTTGCTTGTTTTATGCTGGCCGTCTGTACTAGCTATGTATTCAACATGGAGCAAAGCAGGCGAAGGCACTGTGAAAAATGTCTCTTCTGTTGCTTTTACGATTTCATTATAAAGTCGTCGACTGAGCTCCACATTTATGCATATTTTTTACTACAACTGCTGTAACATGTGTTACGATCAATATTTCATTACTTTGTTTCAACCTATGTACTTGTTTTTATATCAGTGTAGTTGTACATTTTGTATGCCAGTCTTAATCGTGTTTTTGTAGAGTGGATGGTACGTTTCTGTTCTTATTTCAAATATGAATAATTGCCAAGTGCAATCACTGGTTGCCGACTGGCCTTCAAAACCGCAAGTTGTTTATGGACTTTTGCCTCATGAACACCGTTTGTCTGTGGTTAACATGGTTGTTCGTAAACATGTGAAACTCACCGAAAATTGTGTCGTTAAGTGCAAAGATCGATTAGTATTTCATGTTGGCTATCGACGGTATGCAGCACGGCCTATTTTCTCACAACATACCAACGGTGATAAACATAAGGTACATACGCTTGACGTAACTTAATTCTGTTGCAGTTTTAACTGACAACTCCGAATGTTACTTACTATTGTTCTTCAGCTTTTAAAAATTTCATTTATTCTGCTTTTTTGTGATTTTTGAACACACAAAGCGATTGATTCGGATTTAAATATTATAGTTTCTTTCTACTGAGTTTTCCTTTGGTTGTAATTATTGTTTCGCTTTTTGAATTTTGATATTTATAGGTTGAACGGTTTTTGCCGTCTTCGGATACCGCAGCAGCAGTTGCGACTGTCTATGCTCCAATTATTTTTCCTCCTGCTTCAGTTCTAATGTTTCGGGAAAATTCCGATGGTAGGAACGTGTGGAAATTATACTGTGCCATATAAGCTATATTATTAACGTGTTTTCGCTGGGCTTTATTGATTAAAAATTGTATATCTAGGTAACTTTTCCAAGATATATTTTTCACCAAAATCGTATAATTGCACTTTGTATGAAAAGCAAATTTTATATGTATCATGCTATGGTTTGGTCACTCCATGAAATGCCGGACAGATGGTGCTTTCAGTTACGGCAAAAGCTGTACATAAACCGTTTTCGTTATCTGTCTAAATCTTGTAAAGAAATGTAGAGTCTTCTAATATATCGAAACTGCAAAAAAATGTTCGCGTAATCAAATCAAATCAAGTTACCTATATCTTTGATTTTTTGCATAACAGTAGACTTATTGCAACGAATTACTCGCTGTAATTTCACTTTTTGATATTACTGTCACGCGCGGTGCTGGAAAACAATCTGATTTACAAACCACCATGTCTATTAACATTAATTTTTGGTGTTCTGTAGGAACTCGCAAGTTGATTGCAACCGGGAGCGTATTGAGTATAAATCCTGACAGGATAGTTGTGAAGCGAATTGTGCTGTCTGGTCATCCTTTCAAAATCAACAAAAGCTCCGCTGTTGTCAGATATATGTTTTTTAATCGAGGTGAGTGATGAAATTCATTTGCATTTGCTGGGCTGTTACTACATATATTTCATATATTTTCTGTTACTTTACGTGTTGCGGTTGGTAACATGCTTACATTTTGACCATTTGAACATTGTACTTTCTTATTGAACTGATTTGAAAATTATAATCAACGTAGAGTTGGATCAAGAACTGCGAACAATAGGAATATTGGCTTCAGTCTAGCGTTCTGTTAACTGTAAATCGTGATATTTTAGATGATATAAACTGGTTCAAGCCTGTTGAATTGCGGACTAAATATGGACGACGTGGTCACATTAAAGAACCTTTAGGTATGTGCCATTAGTAATTTAAGATGTTACATTTTTTATGGCAGGTGCATCTAGAAATCGTTTGCTATTAAATGGTTGTTGTTTATGTAAGCAATATTTAATGCTAAACATGTGCTATAACATGAATAAATAGTTGCAAAACTTATTTATTATAGTTTTCTTTTTTTGCTTTATGATAAATTTTAGAAGCAAAAATTTCGAGCATTTTGCGACGATTCATTAAACCTATACGTTTAACATTGTGTTATTACATCTTTCCAGATTATGGTATCACTGCTTACGTTTAACCTTATTACTCAAATTTTTACTAACAAAATACTACGTATGTAGTCCGCCCTGACTTATAGGCACCCATGGTCATATGAAATGCGTTTTCGATCGTCAGTTGACGTCACAGGATACAGTTTTGATGAATCTGTATAAAAGAGTCTTTCCAAAGTGGGACTATGATCCGATAATGAACTCAGTTACCGGGACAAAGACAAGAAATGAAAGTGGTCGTAGTGAAGATTTCGAATGTGCTGAAATGGAATGAATGTACTCAAAATAAATGGTGCCAGGAGCAAATTAAGCATCCTTCAAACTCTCGAACTCGCAAAGTAACATTGTTATAAACATTGATTGTTTTTGTTAAAACTGTTTACGTTTGAGATATTTTATTTAATGACCAGTCGTAGTGGGACTACATTTATTGAGCGAAGCTCGAACACATGTACGCAGTTAAGGTAATATGCAAATTAGTTATTAGCTAACTATTCATTTATCGGTTTTGGAGGTTTGTAAGCAATTTCCTCGGATTCCGCCATCAAAAAACCCCTCAGCCACACTAATAATTATTGGAATAATTTAAAAAGTCCTAATTTTGCCTCGTCAATTAAGCAAATATGCAAATTATGTATTAGCTAACTATTCAGCAATTGCTTTTAAAGGTCTTTAGACAATTTATTTAGATTCCTCGCACCCAAAAACCCATTATTGCTGAAATTAGATTGCTTGTAACCCTAATAATTAGTGAAACATTGTAAAAACGCCTAATTTAGGCTTATCAATTATACTTATATGCAAATTATCTATTAGCTAACTACTCAATTACAGTAAACCCTAATATTTATTGAAAATTGAAATAATTTAAAAAATCCTGGTTTTGTCTTGTCAATTAAGCTAATATGTAAATTAGCTATTAGCTAACTATTCAATTATCGGCTTTGGATGTTTGTAAACAATTTATTCAAATTCCTCGCACCTAAAAACTCTTTATTGCTGAAATTATATTGCTTTTAACCTTAATAATTAGTGAAATATTGTAAGAAGTCCTAATTTAGGCTTACAAACTATGCTAATATGCAAATTATTCATTAGCTAACTACTCAATTGTCAGTTTTGGAGGTTTGTAAACAGTCTACGGAGATTTTTCGCACCCAAAAACCCTTTTAATGCTAAAATTAGATTGCTTCTAACTGTAATGATTACTGAAGTATTGTGGAAAGTCCTAATTTAGGCTTAATTAATTATGCAAATTAGCCTGTAGCTAATAAACGGCTTAAAATTTTAAAACCCCAATGCGAGGTTAACACCCTAGGATACTTGGCTTTCAAACAAAAAAAGTTTATGAAAATCGGTTCAGCCGTTCCTGAGATTCTTTTCGGACGGACAGACTGACGGACGGACATCCACCTTTCGACCCCCAAGTACAAAACATAAAACGCTTCGCGAAACTCCGAGCTTCGCTCAATAACGCATAATGGGAATCATCGTTTTATCTATTAAAATCGTGTTCTGTTGTGCAGTTATTCGATACGCTATAGGGAATATTAACCCTTTCTCACATGAATATTTTATATTTCCCCGGAGACCTACTTTTACGCTAGGATTCGAACTCCACTGACTGGAGTGGGAGGCGTATACCATCACCACTCAGCTATAGGAGCTTGACGCTTGAGCCCGAGGGGGCTCTCACATCTTGTGGTGATTTAGTACTATCTATACGTGTTGCAATTGTTAAACACGGTGCGATATATATTATTTAACGTATATACACTGCGCTGAGTTGCCTATAGGCAACTCAATGTGAGAAGGGGTTAATACATGGACTACTAGCGAATCAAAAGGCTGAAGAGTAAATCAACTTGTTGGAATTTCCACGTTTCAACTAGTGATGGGCATCGGATATTTTTTATTTCCGTCAATTCCTGCCGGATATTTATCCGGATATTCGAAATTAAATTTTATATCGGATATCCGAAACTCTTTTGCGTCTTTTGGGTTTCCGAACATCAATTTTCGTATTAAGCGCTTGTTCAACTGGTTGCTCTAAAGAAGTATCCTGACCCACAAAGCTAAAATCGTTATTTATTCTGCAACTATGCTTCAATAGTTCCGGCCTGGATATTCGGTTAAGAAGATTGCTACTGGCTAATAAACACTTGCGTTGGTCAACTGGAATTGAACTGATTTTTGGTGTGGCTCCGTCTGATTTAAACCGCTGCAAGTTATATTCTACCGAATGTCACCCTTCCCTCGAACTATATACACATGAGTCGTTATACCTTGCAAAAAGAAAGAGCCACGTTGAAATATAATTACGCTCGTTCGTGCAAACGATTCAGTTTGGTAGTGATCGAAATAACGGAAACGGAAAATGGATATTGAAGTATATAAATTTCAAATAGGTTTTATTTTTCTGCCAGCACACAGACGTGCAAATGTTCACCGGGCTTTATAAAATTTGGAAGGAAAAATGGCAGATGCACCGAAAATTTTAAGATTATGGATGAATATCGTAATTTTTGTTTCAGTTCGGACAATTGCAGCGCATTGTAATAAAAATTGCGAGAATTTTACGTAATTTATAACTAATTTCGAACGTAAAAGCAAATGAATTTCCGGTATTTCTAAAACCGAAACGGGTACCGATTTTTACCGGAAACGGATATCCGGTTACACCCTGGCAAACATCAGCCGTGTAACTTTTAGTGGTGCCTCGATTTCAGCGGCGGATGCCGAAATTTAAAATGGGCGGTTGGTACAATGTTTTGAAACGCAATTTCACATTAAAAAGTTTTCAGACGGGATAAATTGTAAAGGGATCTTACCATTTTGTCACGAAAAATTTCTGAGGTGACAAATTGTTTTACAACAAATTTTATGCGGGGGGGAGGGGAGAAATTGTATGGTACGCACCTTACCGTTTTTTCACAAGAAATTTCTGACGGGTGACGTACTCCCGCCCAACCTCCTCTGGATCCGCTAGTACCTGCTTTCTCACTAAACCGTAATACGTAAGTAAGCTTAAATAATTAGACTAATTTTTTGCTTGTGCTACGCTTGAGCTTTGTTTTAGACTTGTGTTTATTATGCTGGCAACTCTTAAACTAAGAATATATGTTTTGGTTGTTACATTGTTAAAAGTACTGGTCCAAATTTTCAGGACCCGCTCTAGTCTTAATATATCGGAACATAATGCCGATTTGGCTCGTCATAACCTCTCCTGTTGATTTCAGTTAAATTTTAATTTTCTAAGAGTTGAATATGTACATTCATTTTTTTGTGAACTGATATCGACTAGGTACTGCGGAACCAAAACTGTAATATTTTTAACATTTCAGAAATCTAATTTTTCATCTGAACTGTAATGTTCGAAAATTTTTTTACACAGTAGCATTTCGGATATCCAGCTGATATCCGGGCATGCGAATACACGTTTTTTTCGCATACATATCCGGATATTTTGCATATCAGGATATCCGGTGGCCGTCTATAGTTTCAACCAGTAAACCAGTAGTTTCAATTTGTAATTCGTTTTGATATTATTATTTTGTTAATATGTTAGAAGCAACACGAGTAATGGAGTCGGGTCGTACGTTTTTACCGGAACCGGTAGTTAACCGTGTTAGCATCTAAATGGACCGTCAAGGGACGAGTTCGGTGAAAATTTTAGGATGTTAACGTATGTGAGATATCCTTGTCCTTCCTAGTAATTTTTTAGCGCAACTGAAATGTGAGGTTAACCGGACAGACGATTTATTGATAAGTTTTCCGGTAACAAAAACGTAGATGTTTTTGAGTGGCTGAAAAAGGCGGAAGTGGTCGAGGCGGAAATGGTCGCGTCATTGCAAGACATTAACGACATGGCGAAGTTTGTACCTCTTTTTCTAAAGGTTGCAGCATTTTCAGGTGTAGATCATGCGTTAGACTAGTACACCTTCAAAATGATTGTCTTGTTGAGCGTTACGATTGTCAGGAAAAAGGTCATATATCGCGAAATTGTACTTCTGAAGTAAATTTGGGAAACAGAAATGGGGAGGCGGCATAATCTGCGCCACTGGTCGTGTCCCAAATTTAACAGTAGGTTTTGCACTGATCAATGTACCTGCAATTACGTTTGTAGATGCAGGTTGTTCGCGAAGCCTGTTACGTCCAAATATGTTTTGCAATACACGCTGGCAACGACGCACAGACAGTTTACTTTAAGACTACTCAATGGTCAGTGCATTAAAAACACTAGCGAATGTTATGCACCAGTTAGAACTTCTAGTTTGACGGTTAATGTTTGTTCCACTATTATTGACACCGATTTTGGATTTAACGGCTTTGATATTAAGTCTAAATTTTAATAAGGCGGTTGGCGTTTACTTTGGACCAAACTTGGAAGTGTTAATAAATCATTTGAGTAACACTGTGGCCGCAGCTGCTGCTGTACAATTGCCCAATTATTTAGTTATAAAAGGTACTGATTTCGAAATATAATATATCAATGTCAAGTGGACGCTCAAGTTGGTTTGGCGAAATGGTCCCCAGCCGCTTCAAAACCGACGAGAGCGGTATTATATTCGATCTGAATCAATTTCTTTGTACGAAAACGAACGGTGACAAAAGAATGCGGATGGACTACTTATTGGGCACGATGTAAATATACATGGAGAAGTCAGTGTAGTGATCGCATTCATGGCCAAAGAACTGAGAAAATATTGTGTCCGTCCGGTTTTCGACTACCGCGAACGAAATCGATATATTTTGAGTTTTTCAGGAAGAGACCGTTTACCGTGCGACGAAACTTTGAGGTTGTGGTGACAATGGTGTTCGAGCCTCCACCTACTTGATCTACACAAGGCATATCTTCTAATTTTTAGCTCCTGCATTGTACACATATCAAGCAGTGCGATTTCTTGTTAAGCTGTACGAAATGATCAGAATAGGGTTTGGTTTAAGTATGGCACGAAAAGTAATGACGAGTATTGTACGAAAAGTGTTTTCCCTTGACCCAACATTGAATCGGAGACGGACGCTTATATCGATAATATGGGATTCGCAAATAAAACTATTCCAACTTGCACAATAAAGGCACATTTAAAAATGTATGCATTGGACACAAAAGAAGCTGTTTTTATTGACAATTGCCGGGTCGTAGCGCTGTATGTTTCAAGAATTACGAATTTATTGTAATTATGTGAAACGAGCTACATTACAATTTGCATGCGACAATTTAATACCTTATAATGTTATGCAAATGATAATAGACATTTGGCAAAAAATTTAAGTAGGTGATCCAATGCAGGGGAAATGGGAGGTATTAATAAAACCGAGACCGAAAATTGCGAAGTCTAGTGTGACGCCAGCTCAATTGCTATAGGAGTAAGTATTAATTTTGGCGGCGAAGTAATTGAAGACAGAGCATGGCTCAGAAAACTTAATGATGGTGCTCATATTAACACAGCTGAGCTAGATGCGGTTATTAAAGGTGTTAACTTGGCTTTAAAGTGGGGTTTGAAACATCTTGAAAAAACAGATTCTCGGACGGTTTTTGGTTTTTCACAATCAGTGATTTACAACACTCATACAATCAAGTCAGACGAAATGACAGAAATGTCAACTAAGCGAAGACCTTCAACTATAACTGCTCATTTTGTGATGTCATCGTAGAACATTGCGGATGAATTAAACGTGTACCTCAGAAGTGGCTAAATAAAACTATAGTAAATAATGTAGTTCAAAAAAGAACACAGACTTATTGGCAAAAATTAGGCAGTTGCAAACATTACACGGGCATCGACCGTACTCTATACGTTACGAAAAAATGTCTTGGGAACAAAATAGACCCAAAATACGTTGCTAGCGTAGAAGTCAACAATATTTGGTACCGTCTTGCTGTTAACAGTTATTGACTGCTGCACTCGTTATTGTGCTTAGAGGCGGCATATAAATGAGTCTGCGAATCAGGTTATAATGGTAGTTAAAAGTATTTTGATTCAGCATGGAGGACCGATTGAAATATTAACAGATAATGGTGCAAGAGAACTTACTACGGGGTTTCTCGGTGAAACATATATATTCAGCTGCATATCTTCCTCAAGGTAAAGCAATAATTGAACGAAATGACTGTATTATAAAGCGAATAGCTGAGAGTAGCGGACGAGATCCTATGGAAATGACGTTATATTTTAACAATGGCCTGGCCATAAGAGTAAAAATTCCAGCAAATTTGGTTCAAAATTTCTCGGACGAAGAAATTGAGAGTTACGTGGAAACAAACTGTTGTAATAATAGACATATTGGTGATAAGGTTTATGTAAAACCACCGAATTCAAAATGCATAAGTACCTGTATCGGTGGCATAATCACAGCAATTTTAAGTAACGATAAAACGGAAGTCGACGGTGTACCGCGACATGTTAGTCATATGAAGAAAAATGAAAATGTTCATGTCATCGAACAAGTAGTGAAACTTAACGAACACAGTTCAGATAGTGTTGAAGTTATTTATGGCCGCGAATTGAGTCGTATAATAGTAACGAAAACGATCATGTTATTCCTCGAGATTTAGAAGATAACAGTATTGACGGTTATTGGATTAAACATGTTGTACTGATCAAACCACAGGAACGATTTACTGCAATGTAAGAATTTTAATTCTTGAGGTGATGTTGCGTGCGGTGTTGACGATTATTGACGAGGCAAATTCGGGGACTAGAATTTGAATTGAATTGATGAAATTTGGAGAAAAAGATTGGATTTTGAAAAAGTTTATTTTTACAACCATCAAAACATTTATTTTTCTTCTGCGTTCAATACAATTGTGTAATTTTACATTGCATTGATGTTACTCGCTACTTATTTTTCACTCATACGGTAAAAACAGTTTTAAAATTCAAGTTTTTCTACACTATCTGGTTTCAAGTTTTTTAATGAAAATTTTAGGCTGGTAAAGAATAACAAATTTGTACCGCGCTTTCAAATTCTTTACTTGCGGTTTTACCCGCGTCAAAAATTTTCTTACCTGCGCCACGTTTACCCGGTGGTAGCGTGCAACTCTGATTGCAGCAAAAACCGCATACGACAAAATTGATACTATAACGATCCGAAGGTGAAAATTTAAAATTTGGCGGGAAAATTATATTTGACGGGAAAATTCAAATTTTGACGGGAAATTCAACTTTAAGGGAAATTCAAATTTTGGCGGGAAATTTAAATTTTGACGCGAAAATTAGAAATTTGGCGGGAAAATCAATTTTGGCGGGAAATTTAAATTTTGGCGGGAATATTCACATTTGGACTTAACCTACATAATGGAATATCATATGATACTCCAAATCCGTGCAGGTAAATATCACATCATATATGCTGTTAATTTGGAATATCATGATATACTGTATTGACCCGAATAAGAGTGGGGTCCCCATTTTGAGTTCGAATCAATACGAGTCCGTATCCCTAATAAGAGTCCGTTAGCGGATAGAGTCCCTAAACCTTAATTAGAGTCCATCAACGTCAATTAACCGTAATTGTAGCGCATTTACGACTCCAGGACCACATATTTGAGTTCGAAACTTTAAAACGTACTTAAATTTTGAAAGTACATACTTTAGTATAATCTTGCATGATCGCTCAAGCTACTGACGCAGGACAAATAACCGTTTAATTCAACGGATAATTGCAGTACCGGATATATATCAGTAACGAAGGGTGGCAGAGCGTGGGTAAAAATTTAAATAACAGTCCGTAACCGGATAACAAGGGGGTACCCTCTGCAGAGACCAAATAAATATCAGTCCCCCTCTTATTCGGGTCATTACAGTACTCACCTATAGGAGCTTGACGCTCGAGAGGCTCTCACGTCTTGTGGTGATTTAGTGCTACGTCTACGTGTTGCAATTTGTTGAACGCTGTGCGCCAGGGTACAACCGGAGGTTTGCCTTCAGCTCCGGCAGAAAATCGGCTCCGGATCCGATAGAAAAAACTAATCAACTATCATTTTTACTACTAAATTTCGCCTCACCTCCGGCTCCGTCAACTTTCGTTGACCTCCGACTCCCGTATTTTCACCTCCGGTTGCACCCTGTGCGCTATATCTTAACGTATATATTGTGCGGAGTTGCCCATTGTGAACTCTACATGAGAAGGGGTTAATTACTTATAGACAAATGCTTGCGCAAGTAAATAAAACTACTTCAAAACAGAATACAATAAATACATATTTTCCAATACTACTACAGTAACCTTCCGAAAAAGTGTACCGAAGCCGGCGTCAGATTTTTTACTTTTTCATTGGAAATTAAACAGAGAACGTTGCTCCCTGATGACGGACACAGACAGAACTTACTATTTGATATTGTGAACGCCCGTAGTTATGAATGCACAAAACGATTTTTATTGCAACAAAATTTAAATTTAAGTGCAGCTATTCAAATTAGTACTAAACATAAATTAGCAAAGATTAATGTTTATTAAATTTTTGTACAAAAGGTATAAATTTCTCTGCAATATAGACACCGGTTGTTATTTTACATTATACCGAAAAATAGTATACCTATATCTGTTCATAAGGCGGCTGCTTATAAGGACAACTGAACACAAAGCTACACCATCTTACCCATTCCCCCTCCCCGAAACAAAATCCTTCGTTACTGCACATAAATATAAATATATCACAAACATATAATAGTCAATGAAAAGTCTAAAGCTGATAGATACACGTAGAATCAAATATGACACATCATAACCATACGAATCTACTATCAGTTATGTTTAATTCAATGCATATAAAATGTAATCTGAGCTCAGTGCCATTATTCGCAAGTTTATATATGTAGCACCTATCATCCCGAGTAAAGTATTTTTCAATTTCGGGGTTCCGTTTCTGGTAATTTTTTCAAATTCCGGTTGCACCCTGATCAACTAACCATTATTACAACTGCTGATAAATCCTGCAGCCATTCCGCTGATTTTAAGATCGAAGTCCACTATGCAAAATATGCGGACAGAATCAGGTCTAAACTAACCCATTATTCTAAAAACTCATCTTCAAGAAAAAACATTTGTTCGTGCTTGCATGAATCAGCTAACTCATCGTTGCCAAAACTTCCCGTTCCCGTTACATTGTTTTTCAACGCATCTCGAAAGCTTAGCGGTGCCTTTGATGGCAGACTTTGATAAATTGTAATATATACACCCGGACCCTCGTCAAACATTTCTGGGTCCGCCACTGTCTACACAACAACACTGCCGGCAAGAATAGCGTATAAAACTGAAACAAATGATATGAGATAAACTGGAAGACAAAAATAGCTGTCACATAAAATACGGTACAAAACCAAAACTAAGCACTGAATTCCTCAGCACCAGCACCAATGCAATTTGAACATTAAAAATGTGTAAAAACAAGATAACGATTAACTAAAGCCAAAACAACGATCACGTTGTTTAGACTTTGACTACAAGTTCGCAAATCTTCTCACAATAAACTCTTAAGACAATCAATCATCAGTCTTTTAGCGAACGCGTTAACAGAAACGCCCACAAACATTATGGTAACAAACATTACCGCGATATAATCAAATCTGTTGAAAATGCTTGTACACACGACTAAATTAGCCAATGTTGGTTTTTACAAGCCTACATATAGTTATCCTAAAGTATCTACATATGTGCTTAGCGTTTTATATATATATACATATATATATATAAAATAGATACATATATCCGATACAGTAGCACCCTAAGACTAAAAATGGCACAGTATTAATTTAAAAAGAATGACATACATAGCAGCTGGACTAGAAGACAGACGAAACGATGTAAAACAAATTATTACTATGAACCAAGATCAAAACGTGAATCAAGTAAAACACTTTTTGCTTCATTTCGTGACAGTACAATAACTATTGGTGCTTGCCTGATAAAACTACTCCCGTGAATCGATTTACTTTGTTTTAACTAAAATCAAGTTTTTTGTACCCGAATATTCAACTCTGAACGACAACTTATACTTCGAATATAGTTTTAACAAATTATTTTTTATTATCTGAACATAAATGTAAACGTGCAACTTTCAAAGGCGCAGTATCAATGCTGGTTATTAAACGTTTAGCTTTTAAAAATGTAAATAATTAAAAAACCTAGCAGTAAAATTAATGGACTTTGCTTAGTCAGGTGAAATTTTACGGCGTTGTGACACCAGGGTATATTCACAACCAATCAATGCAACAGATTCGCTGGTACAATTTCATCATAAAACTATGATGACCAGTCGCACTGCCACTGGGATAACACGTATTGAGCAAAGCCGGACCCACTTGCTGAAAGTGTGCTCAAATGCAACAATCGAAATATGTAGTCAATACACTAATTAACAAGTATCCTACGAATCTGTAAGAATAGAAAGTTTTGAGCGATATATTTAAGCGTTTCTTATTCAAAACCCTACGGAACATGGAGTTATACACCGGACAAAACCAATACATAAAAAATATAATACACTCAAATGCTATCATTTACATAGGTAATATGCCAGAGAGGGTTTAGCTAACTAATTTCGAAGTGCTCCTCACGCACGCAAACCGTTATTACGCCAACAGAGCATAAGCGCTTAGAAACAAATTTTCAGGCTCAACTGCCATAGCTGGCATAGCTAATGTTCCAATCAGTTAGTAGGTAGCTATTCATTAATCTGCTGTGGAGGTTTATCATACACAATTTATTCTAATTTCGCGCAACCAAAACCCTCTTTGTAGCGAAAACAAATCGCTTACAACCCTAATGATTTATGTAAAATAATGTAAAGTCATTATGATAGTTATTTAGTAGCCACTTACTAATTATTTATTCATGTGTTTTCTATAATTATATATTTAACCCTCAATGACAGGCTAACACCCCGGGATAAAAAGCTTTCAAACTAACAACGTTTATCAAAATTGGCCCAGAGGTTCCTGAGATTCTCCTCGGACAGACAGGCAGACGGACATCCACCTTTCAACCCCTAAGCACAATATAAAACACTGCGCGAGACTCGGACATCGACTTTCCAACCATGAAAACAAAACATAAAACGCTGCGCGAGACTTTAAGCTTCGCTCAGAGAACTTTCAAGAGAAAAATACTCTTTTAAAGTTATGTTTTCACCAAAAGCAAAGTACCTTTTAAACAACAAAAACGCTGTGTAATTACCCATCACCATTAATACAATATAGTGTTAAGAGACAAACAAATCAATCACAAGTTTGTCTTGGCAAGACTTTAAATATAGTAAAATAGTGTAGTGCGCAAAGATAGAAACATGTGACCATAATATTGTGTCTGCAGTACCTCTCACTTCTAGTTGGTGACGCGTCTATTAACTTTTGAACAAGTTATTGATATGCTAAGTACTAAGAGAACTACGGTGAAATAAAATTTGAGCACGACGCTAGGGTTCTTTGTCTTAAAAATACATCTTAGTCTTAGTTACAACTTAACTAGTAATAAACTTCCAAAAATGCTTTAAAAACCAATGTTTCAACCACTGCCAAAATAAACCTTTCCGATATCATATTTTTTGCCTAAATTACTAGTTCTTAGCAACCACACCAATGCTGGTACGAATATCTACACGCTACCACACACTCGTGTATAGTTTATGGTGTCCCGTATCGGTAGCGACAACAGGTGCTTGCAAAATGTACGGTGAATCTTCCATAGCTCGCAAAACTAATTGATCGATATACTCTTGAAGCTCTGCAATGCGTTTGTCCTTACGAGCAAGTTCAATACGTTGTTCGGTAATTATTGTTCCGAGTTCCTACAAATAAAATCATCGCTACGCTCCAAAGGCACAAACAACATTCTAAACATTATCTAATAGCAAAACATATAATACTAAGTAGTAATGTGCATTAACCTGGTTGAAAAGTTCCCAGTTACCAACACCACAAAACAGAACTTATGGATATATCTGTAAAATCCTGGTAATTTTAACGAATAAGCTGAATCTGTTCTTGATTTTCAATGAAAAAACAAAATGGACTTACTTTTCTCGTTAAAGATTCGCATAATACGTCGATGTTTGCCGACGTTACGTCTTTGTAAGACACTTTTCGGAAGTTCGAGTCGTCTGATAAGTTATAATTATCACAAGTTTAACTAGTAAATCCAAAGACCACACCATTGAATACTTTGGTTCTAAAGCCGTTTTAGCAATCGCAAAATACGAGGCGTTAATTTCAGTACTTGATAATATTAAAACATTTAATAAATCGCAACTTTAAACAGCAAACAGAGTCCCGTGTTCAAGCACACAATGTATCGCAGACATTTCAAAATATTGGTTCCGTTTAGATAATGACATTGCTATGACATTGTATTGTACGTAACATAACATGAACGCAACATAATTACGAAAATGTTACAAATTGAGAAACACCTCTCATACAACCCGATACTTATATAGTCCACATGATGATCTTGTTTCAAAGGTCTCGTAACTTTCCAATCAATTTGAGAATATGGGCTATTACTTCCACCGCTATATCATTGCAAAACCGTGTATAATGTCTTGGCATCTATATGTACACACTGCTGCAAAAACACTGCAAATCTACAAACTAACTTACTGGCACCAACAGTTTTCTTATTGATATCAAGTGAATGTTTCTGTTTCGGAATTAGGTCAAGCGTTCGTATCTCAGGGGCGTTCACTGACGTTTGATGCACTGACGAATTCGAAGCGGATGCAATTACGGGGTTTGCAGTCGCTACACTGTAGCAACTAATTGTGGTCGCAGCAACGCTGCGCGCTGACAATTGCTTTCCTGTCAGTCGACTTGAACCAAAATTTGATGAAAAGTCAGCACTGCTGTCAATTTCCAGCACAGATTCGTAGTCCTGCCGAGCTAAAATTTGGTAACCACTTGTTATGAGTTTTACCGTTGACAATTTCGTGCTAAGCAATCTCATAATATAGTACCAACAAGCTTTCCGTACCGTTAATAAAAGTTAGCATCCGAAAAATAACAAAATTGCAAAAATGCTGCTGTCGAACAGTACACATTAATAACTGATAACTAATACTAGCTGTGTTTGATTATGCTTCAGATTTTAAGTTAAATTTTACGTAAAATTTGTGACATTAATTTATACCGAAGTTATTCAATAAAAATTTAAGTTTCTCCAAACTTAACTCCACCACTGTTTGCAAAATCATTCAAAACGGTCAATCTGCGGACATGATATACTTTTCTATTTTAAGCCCGAAATTCACTGGCACAAGCAGATCCAGCTAAGTCATGTCTAAGCCAACAAACAATTGCCAATCACACAAAACTTACGATTTGTTTCTTCGGCAATTTCATCTGTATTAATATTAGTAAACGCGTTGTCGTCATTGTCCCGAAGAAAATTATCTGAGTAATCGTTGGCCACATATAATGTTTTATTCTGCTCATTCTGGAAGCATAATTTTCATAGTAACTATTTGAAAGATATTCAGCGCTTTATTTTGTACGTCAGCTGTCAACCAGGAAACGTGATTGTATAGTCCAAAGTTTTTTGTCAATTCAAATGAAAACAGGTTAAGTAAAGCGTTATACTAGAGGTAATGGAGACAATTGCAAATTTTTGTTATTAATGAATTTTTCGCTTACCTTTGCTAAAGACGGAAGACTTTCAACGCTTTTGAATACCTCCTGAAACGAATTATTCATGTGATAGACACGAGAAAACGAAATAAACTGTTAACTACCTGGTAACTGCACATCATTGCCAAATACAGTAAGCAAATTGTCTGCAGCCAACCACAATTAAAAGTAGTTTTGATTATGATTAAATCAAAACTTTGTTAAGAAACTCCAATGAACAAAATTAAGCAAACGATCGTCCTTGCCTTTACATCTCAGATAAAATTACTGCAACAAAAAGTGTTCTTTGCTCTATGTTGAGTAGATACAATTAGAAAACTTACAATTCTTGCAATTTCAAATATTCACACTATCGGACAACAGAACCAAAAACTGGTTCACTTACATTGTCAAAAGCATGCTTGCTAGATTTCTTTGAGCGCGGGAATTCTAAGCGGTTTAAGTTAGAGAGCTTCTTGGCACCTAAAATAAGAGAACGTAATCTACCAATCCAACTGAAACAAGATATTGAATTCATAAGAGACCTGTTTTTTACGTTGAAATATCAACGTCACAAAGACAATTTAAATATTTATGCCACGCAGACACGAAACGTACCAGTAGAAATAGCATATTTTTTAATATTATTCAGCGAGATTGAATGGTTCAGTGAATCTTTGGAGCCAAAAACGGCCTTCTTGCGCAACACTGATTGATGAACTTTATTATTCTGTACAGACCCGCCATTCGGTGTATCAAGCTCGGGGCGATATGAAAATGTCAGTCGAATCTGCAGTTCACCACGGTATTTATGCTCATCACTTTTACCCGATTTTCCCTTCAAGGGATACCACCTAAAAATTGCAGTAGTAACTTAAATCAATAGTTTACATAATAAGATACGTCGGTAAAGTATCCCTGATAAAAACTGCTGCGTCGTAATCCGATGTAATTCTCAAACGCTTATTTGTGCTTTAGTCAATAGACTTTACATTCCAGACAACCCAACAAGCGAAAGATATTTCCAAATACAACAGTCCACTGACGCTTATAGCGAGCAAACATTATAAAATGTCTGTAGCACAAAGTCGCTTGCCCTTCTTAGTTTTGCAAAAACGGAATACGCGTAAAACTACCACAGAGTGAAACAGCATAGTCTTCTGTAGTAGAAATTCCAGCGACCAACAAAATAAATCACAATACATTACCGATTCCGAGGTTTCTCGCTAAGGTCACATATTTCGTCCACCGGAAGGCGAATCTGTCCCAAAAAATCATCGAATCCAAGGAAATTTCGATGATGTGCAATAAGAATAAGCACGCAGTATTTTGACTCAAGCACGCTAAAACAATGCAAACAAAGTTTTGTTTTACAATGTTATGCATTAGGCTATATGAAACATGTAATACAAGTCGTAGTGGGACTTCAAGTATTGAGCGAACTCGAACACAGTTAAGCAATTAAGCTAATATGCAAATTCGTTATTAGCTAAGTACTTATTCATCGGTTTTGGAGGTTTGTTCACGAAAATGTATTGACTAACGCATTCTTTATAATAAACGCGATTTATACACTAAAGACACACTACAAAACGCCGCGAAATTTCTAACAAGCCCGGACACAAATAGAACAAAGTAGCGTACAATTCACATTCTTCATCCCATTGTTGAGTAACTGACTTCATTTTAATCGACGTTTGCATTTTTACGTCACCCATTTGAATCACCACAAAGGCATCATTAAGACCTAGACTAACAAATTCCATATCATTAGCAAAGTTTGCAGCCCATTGGGGAATTGTGCGCTGTATGGTATATAGACAGCAATGATTATTACCTATTTTAACCTAATCTAAAATCGAGCCTTTATATAGTACCCTCAATCTGCTATTTTACTGCACTACCTTTCCTTCATGTTATTTCAACAGCTGGTCGTAGCCATATTGACATGTTACCTAATAGTTTTAAGTCGCCAACTCTGTATAACATACAGAGCGCACAAATTTATTCGTGTTTTAACAGGCCAACGTAACAAACAGTAGTTAAAATGTGGAATGCAATTTAATTTCCCGAAAGTGTAACAGCCACTTTAAAACTTTATATACGTATGTGTCAGCCTAGTTTGAATTGCTATTGACAGGAAAACAAACATAATGCAGTTATTTAATTAAATGGTCCAACCTAGCCCATTGCAGTCGGAAATATAGGAATACTATTGATGTGAATACGTTTCATTCCGCCGGAAACATTTTTGATCACCCCTCGGAAATATAATTTCTTTGTTGGTTACTTCGCTAGGTTAATGCCTGAGAACTTTAAGAATACCAGTACATTTTAAATGATTGAAGCACTGGCGGCTGCAGTTCAATTATTGCATCAAGCCGACAGTTTTATGGAAGAAATCAAGACGCTGGGCTGCAGTTCAATTATTGCATCAAGCCGACAGTTTTAAGGAAGAAATCAAGACGCTAGAACGGATTACTAAATTTTTTGCTTTATTCGGGGAAGTAAAATGAGAGCAAGATCATTTCATTTGGTCCACCCGTTACGGAGTTATTGCCAAAAATATCAAAAATTCCTGGGGATCAAAACATTGTGTTTTCCACGAATCTCCACAAGTCGAACTTACTAATAAAACTAAGAGCAGTGCCCCTCGTTATTCAACAGAAGCATGTTCCTATTTAGATATATAAGTGAATCTTTGTTAATTTATGCAACGTTTCCGATATATAATTATCTCGTGTATTCGCACTATAGATGTCCCTGGGCCGGGGCTAGCAAAATACACTAAACTTCAAGTTTTATGTATCTTTTGCGTAAGCATGCACCTGGGAGATCACCGTTTTGTCATATTGCGTCACGCGACACTTTGTTGATACTATTATTAATGCATTTCTTATCTGCCATATCGCGTCACGCGAAATTTTGCCTATGGTAATGTAAAAAAATTACTGCGCTGTGTTCGGATTCGGCTAAATTATGCCACGGGACATTGTTTTTCTTATACAGTCCATGGTACCGTATGGCTCCGGTACTCTCAGGCCCCGACGTCGGCACTGGGCTCGGAACCAGAGGGTGCCGAGACTGGGACATTTCTAATATTCACTTCGTATTATAATTATTGAGCGAAGCGAAACTCGGCAGCAAAGTTCGGAGTTTCACAAAGCGTTTTATGTTTTGTACTCTGGGGTCGATAGGTGGGTGTCCGTCCGTCCGTCCGTCTGTCCACCCGACAAGAATCTCAGGAACGGCTGAACCGATTTCGATAAACTTTCTGTTGTTTGAAAGCCAATTATCCTAGAGTGTTTACCTCGCATTGGGATTTTAAAATTTTAAGCCGTTAATTAGCTACAGGCTAATTTGCATAATTAGTTAAGTCTTGTAGCAACTTTACAGAAATAGCCGGCAGGAAACTATCTTTGAATTTTTCTGTCCTAATGCACACATTTTCGCAATTTCCGAAAGTTAAGCAACCAGTCTAAGGTGTTGTTTCTGTTGAGTGTTGCAACGAACGACCACTATATGTTAAAATACTACTATTTTCCTGGAGACGATCAATTTTTGGCCCCTCCCAAAGTTCATTTTTAAAACCCAAAGAAATTCCGGGAGCATCCTACATAAATTATTACCACTATAATCACACATTTCAAACAGCGGTATAAGCTGTACGCTAATTTTATCCTTCAAACTGCCGGCATTGATGCAATAGCTAGTGCACTTTCAGTGTTATTTTGTCTTAGAACCAAGTTTAGTCGTTATCTTAATACAATGATTTTCACAAACGATTACGCGTTTGCCAGCTTTTTAAGATGAGGCAGCGACAGATAAATAAAAGTCACTTTGGTTTGAAATCTTACGTCAATATAAGCGTTCACAAAAACCACACTGCGGGAAAACATAGCATTAGACGTGAAATTTGTGAAGATTAAAAATTTTGGGAGGATCAAAATTTAAAAATTTTAACGCATAACTTTTTATCTGATTATAACACCATATTCTACATTCTGAAAATCATATTCCTGATGCTTTGCGTTTTCGTACTAACCCTAATTTGGCAGTATTCTTTGAAATTTTGTACTTTTACAAAATTTTCTCTATGGGTGATCAAAATGTCGCGTTTTCTATACGTCCATCCAACTACAGGTACAGATATATAAATCTACTTTTCCTTACCATTCTTGCCTTTTCCAACAAGATTTCTGGCAGCAACCACTAAAACAAAAAGCGCGATATCTAAACTAAAACCCAGAAGTCACAAGTCAATAGTAACAAAAACAATCAAATATACATTATTTTATATTAAGATTAACAACTATTTTTGGAAATTTTCAATACTCAGGCAAAGAAGGCATTTTTCCATTTTTCCGAAAAAAATGGAAAAACTTTATTTTTTTCGGTCACTGTCAGTCTAGGTAGGAATCGGGACAAGAGACCTTTCAAGTAAGCAGCTGAAAAAGCGGCTAGAGCGGGGATCGAACTCTCAGCCTACGGATCCTTAAGCGAACACCCTATCACTGCGCCATGTAGCCCGTTTTCCAACTGCATATTTCGTCGACCATATGTGTCGACCGTATGCTGCCATCTAGCATACATATAGTGCACTGCACTATATTGCATGTGCACATAACGGACAAGCATGTCTCACATGCTTACGTCACAATATTTTTCCCGGAAACAACATCCCTTACATAATAACCAGTTAAATAATAAAAACTATAATCAACACCTACTGCAACACACCTCTAACTATCACGTGATTTGGAACACCAACCATTGAACACGTCAAGTTGTGAACTAACTTTCTAAGAATAATTAATTAGTACATAGAACTGCAAGAAATTGCACACATTTCGGCAACTCATCAATATAAACGAAGTGCATAACGTTCTTTAAAACATCAAACAGATGTTAAAATATATAGCTTAACAGTTAAACATGGCGCATGATTAATACTCTGTACGTCAAGCTTCCAGCTCTAGCACTGCCTGTATATACTACTTCTTCAAAGCTGCTGTGCTGAAGAAATTATGAAATGCTATATCTTCACCTCTTTCACCTACCCAATAGCTCTAATAGCAACCTGCAAAGAACCGCCTCTACGTTATACACTTGTTGCATATATTTGATACGTGAGATGGTTCCGGCACCGCAACCCCCGAGGCCAAATTATCTGCAATCTTTGCTTGACTCAATGTCTCGAGAGCTGACGAATCTGGCGTTTCGATTAAGCAACCTTTATAAAACATGTGTTTGTATTCATTTGCACGTTACAGCATACCACATAGCAAACTCTGGTCTGACTCAACGTTTAATCGGAAATGGTTTTGATTCGGAATCCCGGTTGCACCCTGATAGCTTCAGTTTTATTTTTTAAAATATACAATACTTTTATCTAATACAGAAATTTATTACAGTTAATTTTCGAGATCGGATCGTCAAAATCGCAATGGGTTCGTGATCAGACAAGAAATCAGTCAAATCCTGCGGCAACTGCTTCCACGTTTGCACCAACAAATTTCGTTTTCGAAAAAACGCTAGCCAGGTAGTTCCTTTTGCAGTATCAACTGCTATTTTGATTCAATGAATCTTTTGCAGAAACATTACATTGCACGTATAGTTGTTAAAATTAGTGCATTTCGTTGAGTATTGTTAAATAAAATATTAGATTTCGAACTTTATAGCTTGGGCACCGAAGGAATTTCTTTTAGGGAACCGTTAATTTCAGTAGTAAACTTTTTCATTACTTTTTTAATATTAATGCCTTTGGCTGAGTTTGTTTGTATAACTTTGAGGCAATTTCAAAGCTTACTTAAATTTCCGACATTTGACATTTCTACAAACAGAAAGCTTTAAAAACATTTTTTTACATTCGGTTCCGACTCCGGCGCTTGGTTTTAGTAGTTTCGGTTGTACACTAACATGCAAATCACTGAGACACGGAAAACGACGCTGTATAACGATTACTGGCTTAGTCGCAGTTTTTAGACGTGCGTTTGATCAAAGCCGATGACTGTTCTTCATTTGTTCATCAATCATGCTCAAAAATATTTTCAGCATTGCACAGATCCGATAACAATTGTACAATAACTCAGTACCTAAAACTTCAATTGTAGTATACATGATCAGTTGTCCAATATTTGTTAATACACAGCCTGTTTTCTCTTCACCACATAAAATCAAGCGGCCGTTTTTGCAAAAGCCAAAAGTTTGATTAAAAAGATTTTTAAGGTTATAACGATTTTTCAATTGTATACCTGAACACATCACTCATGATTTGTACGTTAAAGCACGTTGGCATATCATTTTCAATTTTGTTCATGTTCGTTGCTTGATATTGCATTTCATTCATAAAAAATTTCAACATGATGTATTAAAGTTTATACTGTAATGACCCGAATAACAGGGTGTGGGGTAAGAGGGGGTCCCCATTTTAGCCCCAAACAATAGGAGTCCGTATGTTTTCCTAGAGTCGTTAAAAGCGGATAGAGTTCCTAAACCCTAATTACAGTCCATGAATATTAATTAATCCTAATGGTAGCGCATAAGTAAATCCAGGGCCAAATAATTTGAGTTCGAAACCTTAAAAGCGTACTTAAATTTTGGAAGTACATTCCTAAAAGTATAACCTTGCATGATCGCCAAAGCTATTGACACAAGACAAATAAACGTAATCCAACGGATAGTTGCAATACCGTATATATCAGTAACGAAGGGTGGCGGAGCGTGGGTTAAAAATAAATAGCAGTCCGTAACCCAATAACAGAGTGGTGCCTTTTAGAGAGGCCAAAAAATATCAATCCCCCCTCTTATTCGAGTCACGATAGCAGCCACGATAACAGTTCAATTGCCGTTTTTATACTGCTCTATTTTTGTCGCAACATATCTGAAAGTTTAGTGTTGTACGTGCACATTGATTGCAAGTCTTCAGCAGGAACGTTTATAAAAGGGAGTCTGAGCCCTAGCCTCTAAAATCAGCTAAAAGGTTCGCGCTTTGCTTGCAAATATATTACACAATTGTATTTGTATTTTGAATTAGGCGTTTTTACCACAGTCGACCTCTCAGTTGGCTGCTCTGCTTATGACAATACTAGAATCTCAAAGCTTTTACAGGACACGTGCAAGCCAACATTCTCGCATTGGATAATTAATAGTCAGACCCATGGTTAAGCATCGAAAACAAAACAAACGGAGAAACCAGATTTTTTGTAGTATGTACTTGCTTGATATATAGGTTGCTGTTCGGGTTCACTGTAACCGCGATGCAGCAGAATTGGAAATATTTTTGTTTTTTCAACTAAGCCTAAAATTTACACTCGATGTTTTCGCTGTATGAAGCCTATTTTTTATTTCAAAATGTTTACTGTTGACTCTCTATATATCAGGGTTGCTGGCCGGAAAAAATTACCGGAAAAAATGTTTTTTCCATTTTTTCCGATGGGGTGGAAAAAAAATGGAAAAATATTAAATGATTCTTGAATGCAATTTGGAACTAAATACGATATAAAATAACGTTTTTAGATGACATGTAACTAATTCACATGCGTCACATTAACAGGGACCATGAGTATATGTCCACCAGGACACATTATATGTTCGAAAAGAGCGAAAATTGCAGTTAAAACACAAGAATACTTCTAGTTTCAACCTCGCTTTGCTCTCGAAGTTGCTGCTATTGAGAGGTTTTGCTGTCAGAAAAAACCCAAAAGTGTCTTGTGATTAAATTTATAGTTACAAGAAACAAGGGTGACCTGTTTAGCTTGCTCCGCTCACGAATTTCTGATGTTCTGATGACCTCACTCGATTATTACACACCCAAACTTAAATTTTTAAAAATTTGAATTTTTAAGGTCCAAAATTCCCCATTGGACCCAAAATTTTCTATCGAAAAATTACACAAATTATATACCATTTGACACAGTTTGCGGAGCTAAGACATGTATTGTTAAATGTTTCTCAATTAGACCTGTGGCTAACGAGTTATTGTCAAATAACTAAATTTGGGATCGTACCATGTTGGTTGGCAGCCCGCTAAATCAGTTATTTGACAACAACTTGTTAAGCAGACTTCTACAGAAAGTTGAACACCATTCGATGAGCTCTGCAAACTGCGTCAAATGATATAAATTTGCCCAACTTTTCGGAAAAATTTTGGGTCCCATGGGGCTGAACTTGTGGCCTTAATCGAGTTTTTCAAAAATTTAAATTTGGATATGGAATGAGTAGGGGATGTCATCAGAAGCTCAAACATGCAAAAGTTGTAAAATACAAGCATTTTTGAGCAAATGCTAGCTAAGTCTGGTATAACCGACCACTCAAACAAAGAATGAATTTTTTCTCCTGTTTTTCCATTTTTTTCCGGTCATAATTTTAGTTATATATATATATATATATATATATATATATATATATATATATATATATATATATATATATATATATATATATATATATATATATATATATATATATATATATATATATATATAATTTGAGTTTTGGGACACTATCCGTTACGGACTTTAATCAGGTATACGGATTCTTATTGATTGGAACTCAAAATGGGGACCCTTTTATTAACTCCGCTTTATTCGGTTCAATACAATAGTAAAATATTCAAGGGATTCTCTTAGTATCATTATGGCACCAGATTTTAGCATAACATCGTTGATTTGTTGAAACACAAGTTCATGTTCGGTTCAAATTTGTTGGAAAAGAGATTCATAAAAATATTTAGCATAAATCATTTCATTCGGTTATCAAAATATAGCATTTTATTTTTCCTCGCGCGTTGCAATTTGTAAAGTACAAAACGTTGAGATGTTGCGGTCAACATTTTTATGCCCCATTACATTGCTTGGTTGTTTGTTACGTCAAAGAAATGCCAATCAACGTACGTTCGATATACAGCCTAATGAACTATGATTAATTTATTGAATGGTAATTGAAAATTTTTCATTAAACCGTATTTCAAAGAGAACCGTTTCAATTTGCCATGATATACGGCAGCAGTCGCTGATTTCACAACCGATTTAACACTGCTGCACTGGTAGCATATACTCTATCGTAATACCGCTTGTGCCACAAATACCGTGACGTACATGCGTTGATATCGATATTATAAGCGACACATTCCAAAATTGATGAATCAAACATATACATTTCTTGGCTACAGACAAAGTTTGAAAAATGATTGCGCTGTCGAATCATATGCTCAACATGTATTTGGAGTAAAACTTGACCCGTGTTTGAATATAAATTGAATTACGAAATAAACTTGAATTACATGACTGACGAGATTAATTTGGAAGCACGACTCAGTAAAATAATTAAACTTCGGCCAATTTGAGGTGTACATATTTCGTCGCAGCAATCAAGCGAACAACTTTGGGTGAAATGGTATAGTTTCAGAGTATTTAAGTACTTGAAATTTAACCAGCAGCATCGTTAAGATAATATACTGGGTAGCAGAGATAAATGTAAATTTTGCAAAAAGGTGCTAGCGGTCAGAATGTAAAAATGAGGTAATTGTGTAAAAAAATTTTTTGCCGTATGAAGTTCGATTTCTACTAGCAACACTGGGTGACTCTGGCTGCTACACGACTAAACAGTGAACTGATAAGCTTTCCATAATAAAACACAAACAGGGTACAACTGGTGTTTTTTTACTTTATTTGGCAGTGCAGTGTCATTTGTCATGCTGACAATACAGTTAACAATACTGTTGCTCTCAAAATATAGAGATGCGTGAGCCTACCAACGAAAACACATCAAATAATCAACTATAGCATTATAGCATGATGCTTTGAAAAGTTCTATGTAGGTCGCGAACACATTATTATTATTATTATTATTATTCATATACAGTTAAACTGGCCGTGTTTTCACTATGGTAACGATACAGTTAGATTTGCTCTGATCAATTTGTTTAAGCAGTGTTCGAACGAATATAAGGTCGCATTTACTTTTTAGAACCCTGTTTTCAAGCTTAAGCTAATTAGCCCAGCAAAATATTTGTGTATTTTACAGTCGTTAACGAATATGCTGCTGTCAAGTGGTACTTTTGTCCGGCATTGCTGTAGTGTAGTGTATTACTCCTGATTTTTATTCACTATGAAATTTAATATTTTCCAATAAATTGTTAATAAAAGAAAGCGCTGCGGTAGTATTATAAAAAACTTCTATGCTTTAGTAAACTGAAAATTTGTTACAATGCATTTGTCTTAAAGTTCATACTCGGGTAACCTTCCAAAATTGTTGCACAATGAAAAACAACCTGTTTGGAGGACACAATTTTCATGAAAAATACGAGAAATTTCAATACTAAAATTCCCAAAACGCTGGCAATTAAGTCACCAGAGTTGAAGCCGGAAAGCGGAGGCTGATTAATAAACTTTGTGCCGGAATCAAGCGTAAAACTTCGGATTTG
The DNA here is from genome assembly GCA_030248215.1 of Enoplolaimus lenunculus. Lineage (NCBI taxonomy): Eukaryota > Metazoa > Nematoda > Enoplea > Enoplida > Thoracostomopsidae > Enoplolaimus > Enoplolaimus lenunculus. The sequence goes on from JASANG010000756.1 coordinate 62,690, forward strand.
CATTAGATGCAATACGATCTGAAAATCTTTGCACTAGAGCTTAAAAGCATAATTGTCTGCATTAATGCTACTTATGTTTTTATATTTGGGTTCGCAATAGTTAATAAACTAAACGGTACTAATTTTTTTCGTTCAAAATTTCAGCTTCGTATTTCCAAAACATTGCAGTATTGTTTATAAATTTAAAAAACTTGTTATCGGATACCAGAACTACTGCGCTGAATCAAACCTTTGTTGCTTTTTTCATTCGTTACAACTATATTAACGTTAAGCAAATAATAGTCAAAAATCTTAACACCTGGAACCTAACACAAAGACGTTATCATCTTTGGTATCTGCATTTTTCTCCACGGTACATATTCAGCCATGTTAAACATATAGTCTATAGTTGCTAATAAGAAACCAAAAGCGAACGCAAACAAGACAAATTCAGAATTCCTCAGAGCCCCGTTCCCTAAGTTTAAGCCAAAAGCTATACTTGAATTAGACAAATAAAGGCTTCAATTCGCAGGTTTTCACTTGGAATTAATATTTCCATTTTTATCTACATTTATACTAGACTGTGGAAAAGCCAAAATGGTTTAAATTGTTCCATGAACTACAACAACTACAACAGCAACAATAACGTATGTTTTGTGCAAGTTTCACTATTGTAAAGTTATTTCAACTTCCTTTGTGTTCTGTTGCGCTGCCTTTATTTTATAATATAATAGTGGTATTTGTTTTATGTAGCAATTACGTCTATTTGTTTTCAAAAAATTTTGAAGTTTAACTTTTAAACAGTCAGAATTTGTAAACAAAACACTCTGGATAAATTTTTAATACACCGAACTAGTGCATTTTCAAATTCAGCATTTAACAATAATGATATCGAGGTGTTATATTTTCTAATTATTTTCCTATAAATCATTTTGATTTGAATCAAAGTACTGCAAATTATACATTTATTGCGTTTATAGCGCGTTATGGTTTATGAACCAATAAACAATATGTCGTATCTTCACTCACTGACCCGTATTGTCAAATGCGCATATAGCGCCCCCTGTCACCAGTTCACGAGAAATCTTGTAATTTTAGAAACCAGCGAAGTTCTAACTTTCGTAAATTTTGGCCAGTATGTAATCGGAAATCTGTTTGAGCTAAAAATCCGTTTCAGTTTTCGTTTCTGTTATAAACATTCCAGAAATTCTGTTATTCTTCGCTCAAAATTAGATCATGTAGATATCTCGCAATTTTTCATTGCAGATGTGCTGCAATTATTTGATACAAAATACAAATAATATGAAATTCATCTAAAATGTTAGAAGATTCAGTGCATACGCTTATTTTGCATTAAAATTTTTTGCAAAGCTGAAATAACAAAAATATGAGATCCTACTGTTACATGCAAGTGTTTGCAGCGAAATTTGCGGCTGGAACGTCAAAAAATAAATGACATAATTTTAGTTCGTATCTATATCAAAATATAAATATTTAATACAGTAAACGTGGGTGAAGTGACAGACGGGTCGACAAGTTAACGTGTACCTATTAATAACACTAAAGGGGTTGTAGACGTTTTTTTTGTTATTGATAAAACTCCAATAACTCGGGAAAAATGCGACGTACCGCGGCCACAGTTCTATTCTCGATAGTGTCACTGCTCGTTCCAGCTATTCGAGCGCTTCAAGATTCCCACAAGGCACAAATCGCACAAATATTCGCTAACGAATCACCCCCAGTTGATATTGACGCATTTTTCGCAACACTGGCAATGGATGCAACACAAGAAAGCAACGTTTTCAACGCGCTAATATTTCAAGATACGGCAACAATGACGACAACTGATTTTAAAAATTTCGTGGCATCAAATGGCGTTTCAGCGACTGCGTTTGACAGTGCGCTGGCAATGGCTAAAACAACAACTGCTGCTTCGACAACAACGCAACCAACAACAACGACTACAGCAGCACCAACAACAACAACAACAACTACAACCACAACACCTGCAGCAACAACTACTAATCCACCAACAACAGCACAACCATCAACACCAGCAGCACCACCAGCAACAACAACAGTTGATGCAGCAGTTGTTCCATCATTCTATATTGGAACGACAGCAATCGGATTTGGAGTTGTCGCGATGATGGTTGCTGATTTGCATGTCCAAGGGTTATTTTAAAAATTAAGCGCAAATTCCGAAGCGAATTGCAAGTTTTGAATAAAATCCTGATGGTATGCTTTCTTGTTTAAGCGTCGAAGCATTTCGCTGTATTCCAACCGTTTTACCTGTGTCGTATAGCCAATTTTTATCAATATTCTTAATTAAGGTTGATCAAGTTTTTTGCAGTAGAAGTGAGTAGAAGATGTTGTGTGGTAAATTTGGTTCAGTTTCAGCCAATTAAAAGTGGTAAGCCAGTTAGGATTACGGTTATTCAAAGCTTCTTTGCTACAAACATGAGCAGTAAAATAATTATGCGACATTTTGGTATGTTTACTGTCCTCGCTAGTAGAGTATGCAACAGTCCATATTATAATATTTTTGTCAGGTTTAGAGTATTTTATTATTTGTTTTAGCATCGCACATTTTTGCACTAATGTAACCGCCATTTATTTTTGTTTTATAATTTGTTTTATTATTATTATTATTATTATTGTTATTGTTTTCATAATAACTAATAGCCGAAAGTCAGAGTGCCGGAAAGCGATTTTTTTATATTTGTACAGAATCAATTGGTTGTCGCCAAAAATAAAATATACAAGTTATTCACGTTAAAAATACGGTTATAACTTTCTCATACAATGTTTTAAGCTAACAGTCTCATCTGGTATTTTATTTTACTATTTCAGCACAGTATACTGCTAAAATTTGTATTTCAAAAACTGGCATCGTTTTAGAAACATGTATTTGAACTGTAAGAGATAGAATACAACTTTGCAAATCAGGTGTTGTTCAACAAATATCCAGCGCAATATTTTACAGAGCTGCACCGCAATCGTACCGAATAGGCACCAGCTTTGATTCAATTGACCGTTCTCGAACAGAACCGGTGGTTGTACATATTCAACTATATGTGTAGCAACTATCGCCCGTTTGAGATAGGTTTTAGACCAAGGTGAATTGGCAGGGCTGCGGAATTGAAAACCAAAACACAGTAGAAGAGAAAGTGAAAAAAAGTAAAAATATTTTTATTTTGGAGCACAGCGGTTTTTAGTAAAACAGTTAAAATACCCATCACCAACTGGTGTTGATGAGTGCTACTTACACAGATTTGAGAATAGGGTTCAAGGGCGATAAATGCTGCCCATCGTTGGGGGATATAGTTCACGACATTAGATATTTTTTGCAAACTTATCGTTGCTGTGATTTTATTAATATTTGTTTGTATATATGTATGTTAAAAAGACAACTCAACCAAAATTTATTACTGTTTTACTTGATTGTGTTTGGCGAGTGTTGTAATTGTGAAATGTTCATGCGTCGTTGAAATGAAAAACAGTTGTTTTGTCTGATTATATTTTAGTGGCGTGCAGTCGCTACTGCTACCACTAACTGATTATGCAAGTCAATTCATTATTAACTATGAAACAAAAATGAAACAGAAAAGTTACTAGAGGACACCGTTTGAAACAATTAATACACAGTCTTGGTGGTTTTACAACATTTTACACAAGTACAAGTTAAGTAGTAACTGCTAGCCAATTACATAACCAATTTGACGTTTCTACTTAAGTTAGTAATTACTTATGTCAGTAAGCCTTAGGACGCAAAAGGCGGTGGGTGGTAAAACTAGAAGTCTGACGTCAACGTACTTTGCCGTTGCCTGAGTGAGAGCCGAAGATGAAACAAGCCCATAGGTAATAAAAGAGATGTTGAATTTGAACATTTCAACAATATTCTGCCAAAGTATTACTTATAAAAATACGACAAAGTTTTGTTACTTAATTCGCTAAACCTTCCGGTAAAAAATTTTATCGAGGACGGAGGTCAATTTTCAGCATAAACCGGAAAGCACAATTCCGGGTTCGTCACAACGGATGCGTCTGACGTCGGTATCGGGGCTGTCTTGTAACAAAACCAGACTGCAAGGAAAGTTTCAATTTGTTTCATTTCACACACCCTCAGCGATCGTGGACGAAAGTACGCTGTCATTGAACGTGAAGGTCTCGCGTGTATGTGGGCCTGCGAATGCTTATCGAAGTTTCTTTTGGTGCAGCCATTAACCCTACGCACAGATCACTCAGCATTAACAACATTGCTACAACAACACACCATCACAACAAAGCAAAATTTACAGGATGGCTGGAGTGACTAGCCGAATTTGATTACACTGTTCAATACAAACGCTGATCGACAAATTGCTCTGCCGATGCACTGCCCAGCCTGCCAATTTCAGGCAGCGATGAAACTACTGAGCTCGATTTCGGAATTAGAGCAATAATTATCGATATCAATATAGTGAGCTACGGACAGTTGGTTATCGAGACGAAAAATGAGGTACAATTGCACGCAGCGATGGGTGCAAGTCGGCTCAACGATGCCACCTGTAGAAAAATAATAAAAATTTTAACCAACGACCAGAATGTAAACGGATAGTAAAAATAACGGAAAAGTGATGAAATAACGGAAACATAAAATGAAACAGAAAACGGATATTAAAGTATATTAATTTCAAATAGGTTTTAATTTTCTGTCAACAAAATTTGAACGTAAAAATAAGGATTTTCGGTATCTCTATAACGGAAACGGAAACGGAAACGGATACCGGTTTTCCGCAACTATGGTTTGTGCAACAATTTTCACTCCAGAACTTAAAACGCATCGCACAGCAATAATATATAAATTTAATGCAACAATATCAAATCTTATTTGGCCTAATATCGGCGAATCAAAAAATTTCTCATCTGATTGTTCATCATATAGTTTCCAACGGACCCTTGTTTTTCCAGGCCCAGAAGGTTATTTGAGCAAAACTAACAACTGCAAAACAAAAATTTAAAAATAGAAAGCCAAGAAATTTCACATAAAGTTGGTAAAAATGACCGTCGGCAAACATGAAATCAGGGTACATGGATGATGATAATATGCGCAAACCTGACACAAAGTAGTTTATAAACCAGGCTTAAATATTCATTATATGTAGTTGTTTATCATTGCCCCTGTTGCTGACAAGTGTAGCAGAACACTTATAGCTCAGTATCCTCAAATGTAGCAGTAGAAGAGGTATTTTTGGAGATTTGACCGTATATTTTGCGGCAGTTAACCTGAATTGTTTGCGATGTTTGTCAGTGACGGGCGACGGATGCAATGAGGTAAACATTTCTAAAAAATCTAGCGCTAGCAGATATCATAAAAACTAACAGTCATTTGAATACACCAGCCTAAATAGAGCACGAATTACATACAAGATAATTTCAAACGTAGAAGCAAATGCCTAAGCCTCATCGTAAGGATAACGATATAACGAATCCTAGGCCTAGCCTACGCCTACTCTTTCTCTCTCTCACTCTCTCTATTAGAGCGCTTCGGAAAAACACTGTGCATTCAAAACATAGACCTGAACACTGACACAACA
>JASANG010002018.1:0-68081 GCA_030248215.1 Enoplolaimus lenunculus
ATATAGGTCTTACAATCAACTGCTATTTGAGATTCTCATATATTTGTTTTGATAGCTTCAGTTAGGTTAAGATTTACCGTAATAGTTGGAAGTTTTGAAGGGTTTGAACCCGTTTTTAATAACATTTTTGTGAATTGGAAGGAAACTAATATTTATCTGGTCCTAATAATAGAGCCCTCCCTAAAAATTTGAATTAATCAATAATAAAATCTCGTTGCGATTACGTATATACTGGCAAGTTTGGAAATGTGAAATTTTAAATTTGGCACAAGTTTTTATTCTCAGTACACTTCGTCAACGAAGCAAAAATGTCACAAGCTTAAGTATGGTCTGATTTTATGACGTCATAACAATGTTATTATAGTATTTTTAAGTATTTTAGGGGAATGTTGGCCCTGTTGGCACACGGGGACCACCGGTACGACATTTTTATTGTTGTATTCGTTGATTTTAATTTTAACTGTAAAAACTTGTCATACACTGTAAATTCCGCTGGGTTGATTAAATCAGCTAGCGAGTTAGTTACTTCTAAGGTAATATAAGAACTAACCGTGTTTATAGTGAGCTAATGAATTACCTCAGCATCAGTTGAATCCACTCAGAATTCTGACTTCTGAAAGTCCTAATTTATATTCAACAATTTAACTTGCTCTGAATTAAAAACAACCCACTGGAATTAGCTTCATCTTTAGCTAAATGCGCTGTTCACAATAATTTTGTTAACTGTGCCACAAAATCTGTTAAACCACTATTGATCTTAATCACGTGGTCATTTTTAAAATGAGCTTGTTTTACACGATGTCCTAAGAGACTTTTCACTGTAAATATATTGTTTTGGCTTAATAACAAATGTTTCAATTTAGCAAAAATAAAATATGCTTAATTTTGTTGTTTTATTTGTTATCGAGTAGATACGGCTCTTGTACGCTCACCACGCAGTCTTAGGCTCAGGATTAGGCTTGATGTTTGCTTTAAAGAAGAGGATTAACTAAGTTTGAGTGTGAGTCTACTAAGGCTTTGCTTAAGCATCTTCGTAAGCCAGCGCCCAACGCGAAACCCAAGCCTACGCTTTAATTTTAAATGTGGTGAAAGTGTACAAAAGCCGTAAATATATTTACCGTAAGCACAGGAACCGGAATTTACTGTTTGAGGTAGTGTTGAACCGATATGCAGTGACGTAGCCAAGGTATAATTTCTCGAGGGCGATAATTTCGTCTTAATTATTGGTAAAATTAAGGTATTGGTATCAAAATAATGGTTAACATTGTTTCGATACCGACACGTTAATTTTACACATCATGAATTCTGATACTGAACAATGGTGCTAGCATTATTTTGATTTGCGTTAATAATTTTAGGGTCCCGTCGGTCCTGTGGGACCAAAAGGTCACCCAGGACCTCCGGTAAGCTTTCAGTTATGATTTGAGTTTGTTCAAGACTAACCGAACTTTAGTAGTAAATTATTGAAAATTTCTTGAAAAAACGGATTTCTATTAACGGTCATCATCTATAACAGCTGTGAACCCGAATTCAGATTGTTTCAATTTCTAAACCTTCATGGGCGGATAATTGTGTGGTCAAGGTGGGCAAGAAATAAATTGGAGCCGGACGCAGTTTCTGAATTTAAAGTGGGGTTGTGTATGGTAGATTATATTTAATTATTCATTTCAAAGTAATTAGTTTCGACATTGTTTTATATTAATATATAATTACATTTTGAGCGACGGTTAGGAGGGGCACGTCTGCCGTTTTCTGGTTCCATCAATTTGATGGCACCAGAAATAAAAGTGACATGTTTGGCACGGCCATTTTAGGGTCCATTATTTAATGGCAGGCTCTTGCTCACTTTAACGACATTTACGCTTAGGCGTAAGTTTAGGCTTCGAAAAAGGCTTACCGAGGCCTAAACCGTCGTTGCCGAAGCTTTTACGTAAGCCTTAAGTTTGAATGTGGACGAAGTATTCACGAACCTCGTTCAACGTGAATTTTAAGGCCTTGACTGTAGATTAAACATATTCCTAAGCCTAAGCCTATGCGTTGAAAAAAAACAAAAAATACAGTCTAAATTCTAAGTCTGCTCTTTTACTGTTCCGACAGACAACGGCACGACCCTAAAAGGAACATGCGCCAGAACATCGACGTTATATAAACTTGATCATTTGGCCTGGTTGAAATTATAGGGTGCTGAAGGCTTCTTAGGCGATACAGGCCCTCCCGGAGAACGTGGAAATGTCGGCAAAGCTGTAAGTTGTTACACTGTTTGTTTCAAGATTTTAATATAACTTTGAGTACGAAACCGTTTAATTTTAATATTACGCCAAAACCGGTATTCTCAAATGTGTGTAGCACCTATCGTCAATTAATGACAATAGCCGTCAAACAAGCGAACTGTGAAAACTACAGATTTGATGTGAAATACAGTAGTTGATGAGTACCCTAAATTTGAAAATTGTGCTAAATTTCTATGCTCTTAATTCACTGGTACAACAGTTACAAGACCTGTCACCAAATGCTGATAGGTTTTACAGCCATATGAGAATACCGTCGCAGATTATTCGGAAAAACAAGTAAGCGTCTTATCGTATATGCGAGTAGACATAATGAATTCTAAATTAATAATTTCTGCTGAATCTAGCGCATTAATAATTAATTGTTTTTATTGCCAATCGCAAGTTTGGCTCATCAGTTCACGTGGTTAAAAATCAGCACTTATAGGTAATTTACATGCACTGGCGGATCCATGGGGGGCCACCCCGGCCGTGGCCCCCCCAACAGCATCTCGACAAAAATTATATAGTAATTTTGGGACAATAGTTCGTGGTTTGTGTGTGGGTCAAAAGTAAGTTTATTACCTGTGAAATTTTGCCCCCCCTTTTGAGATCCTGGATCCGCCACTGTTAACATGTACTTTTCCTTGTATCGAAATTGAAAACATGAAAACAAAAGCTGACACGCTGCGCAAATTACGTAATGGAAGGTGCCCAGCTTTAATAATATAGATACAGCGAATTAGTGAATCGTAAAACTTTTACAACGCTGCACAACGGAATCGTTGATAAACGATTCAAAAGTTACACGGTCTATCGCCAACTGGTTACGTAAGCTAAGCACAGCTGGAAACTTAGTTTCTAAACTATAAACTATTGTCTATGTTTTGTATTAATGATCAATTTACACCGGAAAGATTTATACAATTTTTCTAATTTTAGGGAGCCGTTGGTCCTGAGGTATGTGATTTCAAAATATATTTTGTTCACAAATGGCTATATAGGTTGCGGTACCACGCGGCCCATCTCCATTTGAGTTTACTTGCACCATACTTGCACGGTACTTGCCGGTAACTGAAAACGGCCAAAAATTTCTGATCTAAGTACATATTCCTGTGAGTGCCCAAGTTTTTGGATAATAGCTGAAAAATTACAATTTGGTCGCAACACACCAAGAAGGAATGTATAATTATTTGTTATTATTTGTTAATATATCTTGGCTGTGGGTAATTTTAACTAAACCAAACATAATACTTTCGAATTAATCGTTTGTTCTCATTCAGATAAAAAGATTATGTGACTTCAGTGTTTACTTTTAAGTACGCTTTTAGAAATGCAAAATTGATTAAATTATTGCTCAGCAGTACACTTAAGTATAAAGTGATACTAAAGTTTCACAAACCAAGCCCTGTTTAGTTATTAATTTATTTAACCGTTTTAGGGCAAACGAGGCGTAAACGGGGCTCCTGGACCAAAAGTATGTTTAATATTGAAAAATGTGTTCAAGCTAGCAATTATATTATAGAACAATTTTCCTTTACCCTTGTAGTGATTATCTTGTGTCCTCACACAGAATTCATTGAAAGCTCTTATTCCCAGGGGTGTAGCCAAGATTCGATTTCACAAGTGGATAAGTATGACTAAAAAAATTTTGAATTTTTCAGCTTATTTTGCAAACGTAAAAAGGCCTCTTTCGAGTTTTTCCAGACATTTCGATGGAGATAATTACCCCTGTCAGACGTTGTATACGTCCTTGCATATCCATTGTCAACATCTATGGATGAGCCAAATTACGTATTAATTATCATGCAAGTACAATTATGGAAATAATTGAAATAATCGAAATTTAATCTATTTTAACAATTCTACTGTTGTGACCTGTTTTATTTTAGGGCGATCCTGGACCGGACGGCGAATACGTAAGTAAACATAGAAACGTTTAGGATAGCGAGCAAGCAAATTTCCTACAAATTTGAGTACTTTAAATTTTTTCTCAGCCTGGTTAGCAGCTTAGCCATGATTTGACTTCAGGAGCGCATATCGTTACTTTAAATATAAGGATCCCGAAGTTATGCCTTTTCTTGTATACGTCGTCCTTGAGGGTTCAGGTGAATTTAATTTCAGGGTTACGATGGAGTCAATGGAGAAGATGGTGCCGACGGTGAAAAAGGGCATCCGGTACGGCTGAAAAATATTTATCGGTGTTAAAACTAGTAATTTGGCCAAAGCCAAAATGCGTACTGGTTAGTTCCCATCACACTGGTGTTAATTTTTACAAGGCAAATGTTTCCTCCTGCAGTGTTTATATCATTACATTGTGTCATGCTTAGGCTTACACTCAGGTTTATTCTCAGACTTTGTCGCAGGCTTAGACTTTGGTTCGATATGCATGGGGGGAACTAACCACGCACCCCAGAATATGCGTCGTCCATTAAGTCGAACAACCTTTTTTGAGAGAAAAATCTGTTGAAAGAATTAATTTTTATACTGGTACTTAGTTGTAAATCACTTATGAAAATTTAGTTTTTCAATACAGATATGCTGCAATTGTTCGATTTGAAATAGAGATAATGAAATTTAACGAGCGTGTTAAAATACTGGGCGCAGCTGCTAGGTTTTATTGAACAATTTGGTAAGCATATTGCACCCCTCAGTGTTACTGGCTGTAAAACGTCTTTTAAGCATTTGTACTCCAATTTACGTTTTTTCTTCCGTTTTCGCTATTTTGATCACTATCCGTTTCCGTTATACTTACAATCTGATTTCGCCTTCATATCGCAAACGCAAATTATCTATATTTTATAATAAGTAATAGTTTTAAGGTTATCATAGGGTCGTTGTCCATGCTTTAGTACAACACGCTCTTTATGATAAAGTTCAATTGAACAGTTTATATGTTGGAATAATTTGAAAGAAATTAGTGCGATTTAATATAAAAACAAGAACAAGAAAAACAACACCACCAATAACCACAACATCCACAACATCCACAACAATAGCAACAAACAACAACAAGAGTAAAATAATAATAATAATAATAATATTTATATTTGATTTTAATTTCAGGGTCATCAAGGGGACCCCGGACCTGATGGACCAAAAGGACCACGGGTACGTTAAGAAGTGTTGTATACGTCGTTATATATACAGCATTGTCGTTAGGCTCTACATTACAATATCATCATAGGTCTTACATTACAGACATACCACCGAAGTTTAGCGGATCCCAAGATGAAAATGCGACGTATCAAAATTTTGTCTATTTTCCGCTGAAGCTGTCGTTTCCGCAACCATAGTCGTATTTGGCAAGGTTTTTGCATATTTGAGATTCCAATGACCTCTCCTATGTGGATAACTGATTGTGCTGGCACAACAACTTGCGTTCACAATGTCCCAATGTTTACAGTCTATCATGTACATATCGAATTGTTTAATGCGCTTAAGCATTTTTAGTTTCTTCGATACCGAAAATTAAGATTTTTAAACTAATCGACAGATGCCTAGAGTTTAGGAATAATGTTTATTTATTTTTAAAAAATTTACAGGGCATACCAGGCGATCGAGGCGTCAGAGGACCACCAGGCCCCCCAGGACTTCCTGGTAAACAAGGTCAACCGGTAAGCAGTTGAAACGATACCTCGTGCCTAATGAGGCGAAACAAGGGCGTAGCCAGGATTTCATTTCGGAACGACATAAAACTCAACTTTTCCACGCAAAAAAAAACAAGCTGGTTGTTTTGTAGCATTCACAAGTATTTTTTCTTGTGTCCAGAAATTTGTATAGGAACATAAAGCGCATCCCATCTTTCCTCTTATTTTTGCCCCTGGTTCGAAAATGTCCGTTGAACTCAACGACATCAAAGCCTAAATTTAAGTATATACTCAAGCGTAAATTATATAAAAGGTTAATGATAATCTTAAAATTAACCTTCTCAGTGCTGAATTTGTCGGCGGCCCTGTTTCACCATTAGCATTCCCCTTGTGAATAATTGTTAGTATCAAAGGATAAATGAAAGGTGCCTTTCAGAGTGGACGTTTGAAGTTAATACCAAATCTTGTGACGTGTTATGGTTCATCCTTCCAGCGTGATCTTGAAGTACTGTATTAACCCGAATAAGAGGGGGTAATAAGAGGGGGTCCCCATATTGAGTACCAATCAATAAGAGTCCGTATCCCTAATAAGAGTCCGTAAGCGGATAGAGTCCCTATTATACTTAAATTTTGAAAGTACATTCCTAAGTATAGCCATGCATTATCGCCCTGAACGTTTAATTCAGCGGACAGTTGCAGTACCGAATACATATCATTAACGAAGGACGGCGGAGGGCGGGTTAAAATCAATAACAGTTGGTAACCGAGTAACAAGGGGGGTACCCTCTGGAGATGCCAAATAAATATCAGTCTCCCCTCTTATTCGGGTCACTACAGTATGCGCCTTTTGTGTTTGCTCCGTGCTCGATTCAGAGCCAATATTCTCAAATGTGTATAGCATATATCGCCAGGTAGTAATAGGTTACTGAACAAGAGAACGACGCCAGCAATCAATGTTAATTATGCGTTGCGAACATGCAAATTTAAGCGCAACAAATAAAACACAATTTCGAACCGCGACATTGTTTCGTTTTCAAGGCCAATCGATAACTGGTGATATTATGTGCTATACACATTTGAGAATATGGGCACAGATGTGAGCGTTATAAGCTAAAATGTATTTTTTAAACCTTATATATAACATTTGCTGTTATGTTTCTGTTATTTCAGGGTCGGCCAGTTTCTGAGAATAGACTATATAATTTCCTAATTGGTGTTGCCAAAGAACGTAAGTGTCGTTATTTTTACTGCTTATACGACGGATTCTAGGATAATTCGCCGCCCAGCAACGTGTCGCCTGACAGTGTTATACACCTAAATCTAAATGCTAAGTATAACCTTAGACATAATCCTAAGCTTATTTCTAGCATAATGATGAGTATCGGGTTGCCGAGTCGATGAGATTTCTATTTGTAACTTGTGGTTAACGAGCTGTCTGGATACCAAACCATTTGCGTGTAAAGACGGTATGCAAACTTGTGTGAAATGAATAATTAGATACTTTAACATTGCTTTAGACTTATTACCATGCCGCCTATTTTCGTTTTAATGTTATACAAATGGTGCATTGAGGTACGAAATCTTATTCACCAGGGCTCATATTCTCAAAAGCATACAGCATCTATAAACGGTTAGCGATAGGTTTTCAAACTGACAAACTCCTGCAATTGATTATCTAATCAAATCGAGTACAAATCAAATGCGAAAAATGTTATATAAATTTTAAACCTCTCTATTCATTGGTTCGAAAGTTACAAGACCTAGCACCAATTGGTGATAAGTGCTGCACACTTTGAAAAAATGGGCCCTGGTTCACACATGGATAATCACTACTATACAAGGGAAGACCAGAGGGGGGGGGGCGCGGGGCGTCCCTTCATCCAACAAATTCTTGTGATAAAATGGTAAGGTTCCTCTCTACCTTTACAAACCTTTATTTTGTGCCGCAAAACTTGAGTTTTGCTCGTCGTTCATTTCACTTAATAGGGTTCATTTGTTCTTTACTGCGCATTCCCCAGTCAACCCATTATTTTAAGACAAATAGTAAGTTCCTACCTTAGAAATTATTGCTTTAGCACCACAACAATAACGCCTAGTTTAAAATTCTGTTTACATTGTGTCCTGGGAACGATTGTTGACAAAAATTTCAGTAATAATTTTGCTTGCGTATAACACCGAGTTTCAAGTACAATCATCAGGGCTACCAGGGCTACGTAGAGCTCTAAATCTAAAAATAAAATACGTCTCCGAGAAATGTTTTGACTCCTCTTTCTTAGCAGATTGACATGGCTAAAGGTAAAGCCGGACCTCATAGTATTCATTTCTTGTTTTAGATGCCGCGCATTAGAAGAAACACGATCGCATAAAGACTTGATTGCAAAATAGCTTTAAATCTGACGGTAAGTACATAGGTTCGTGTACATCTTTTCCCTAGACTAACGATTATGCTTGGGCTCAGGGTAAAGTAAAGACTTAGGCAGGCAAGCCTTTACCGAAACCTATTGCTTAAAAGCTTGAACCTGAGCTCAGGCCTTCTGGGGAAAGTGTACAACAGCCAGTGCAATATATCCAATCTTTTTTTAGCGAAAATCAGTTGAACCCTTTCTCAAGTGAATATTTATTTATCTCAAATCACATTTTAAACGAAGCTATCAAACCCCGGTGTCTTGACTTGATTGGAGAGCGTTTACTATCACCAGTCAGCTATAGGAACTTTTACGCTTGCGCTCGAGCAGGACTATCGCATGTTGTGGCACCTACATTGCACGTGCGTGTAACAGTTCTTAAACATTGCACACTGTGTTTGTATTGCGCGTATACAGTTGCAGCTGCAACAAACTGCTGTTTGCGCAAACAGAACAATTAATATATGCTTGTTTCATGCCCCTTTTGGTCATGGCTCGTGTAATGTTTGGTTTATTGTTTTGCAACTCTGTATCCAGCAATTCTTCGAGCAGATGCAGGCTAAACGATTCATAAGGGTTTGAGATAAAATCTTTGCAACACGCAATTGTAGTTGATGTTGTATATAGATTTTTGGCCTGCGGGGGCGGGGTGGCTAAGTTCTCCGTAGAAGAGACGGCGAACCCCCTTATTTGTAGTTGCAGGCGTATTTGTTTTCAATCAACTCAGGTTTCTGTATTGATTTTCAGGCGCAAACCCAACAGTCACATGAAACTTAGAAAAATGAAGGCTACTGAATAAAATCGTCAAGCTCAAAAATTTCAAAGTGTGATAAGTTAATTTCGTTCGTGTTTTTTATATAAAAAGTAAAGCTTATTATACGTGATTTTAAATTTTTGGTATATATACTGGCGAACAAAGCCGAAAGCATAATATACGAGGTACATGTTAACCTATAATGGTCTGCCTTCTAAGCTTGAGAAGCCTAAAGCGAAACCTAAGTCTAATCCTTAACATAAAACCCAAATGAAGCCAGATCCTAATTCTAAACGCCCCCTTGCCTCTAAATAGACTTTCTCTCACAATGGGTTGGGCGTTAGGGACCTCTTGGAGTAGCCTAAGCTTAACCTACCAGTGTCTAAGTCTTTCAGTTTCTTTGCCTCCAACTGGTTAAGCGTCTATATTTAGCATGACAGCAGCGTATGTATCATGGTGCCTGCATTCTACAACAATTATTGAGTTATCGGAAGTTTTCACAGCGATTTATTGGTTTAGCTGTTGTTCCAAATGTTTTTGAGCGACAGAATATTTATTATTAATAGAATGGACGTTTACAGCAGACCATCATGCGTTTTTTCTTGCCAACGCCATGCCTTATACCTTCGTTGAGAAAATTGGTCAACCCAGAACGGTCGTAACAGCAGTGTAAGCATATTACCAACGATAAGATTTAGCTTAAAGATAAGCCTATAGCTAAGCCTAAGTGCAAGCAAAAAAATCAGTCAAAAGCATAACTGGACTCTATTGCAGTCCCGCTTAAAAACGGTCTGCCCCTAATCTATACACGGACTAGAAAATCTTGGGTTCACCACACACTGCATACTGCGTTACGGCTGGGTTGCTGTTATAAATTGGCCCGGACCTTTCGATATAAACACGCCCACCACTATTTAGAAAATATTACCTAGATTTTTGTATTCAGTGGGGCGACGTAATTTCCATCTGGCCGACCATGCATTCGGCCGGTCGCTTAGATGGCCACCCCCCTGTTTTCAAAGGTTCCCCCTCCATAGGAGTTTTTAAACATTTCTTCAGAATATTTTAATTGGAGGGACACGAGCACCACAAAAATAACCAAAATATTGATTTATGGGATAAAAATGGCAAGCCGACAACGACGGATCAATAAAGGCGATGTGTTTACCTGCATTAATGAACACATATTAAGCAACGGCCTTTTTGTCAGATCTCTCTCGGTACCACCCGGCCATGTAATACTGAATCAAAACACCACCACCACCACCAACAACAAAAACAAGAACAACAACTACTACAACAAAAACAACAAAAAAAGAAGAAAAACAACAGCAACCGCAACAGAAACAACAACAGCAACCGCAACCACAACAACAACAACAGCAACAACAACAACAACAACAACAACAACAACAACAACAACAACAACAACAACAACAACAACAACAACAACAACAACAACAACAACAACAACAACAACAACAACAACAACAACAACAACAACAACAACAACAACAACAACAACAACAACAACAACAACAACAACAACAACAACAACAACAACAACAACAACAACAACAACAACAACAACAACAACAACAACAACAACAACAACAACAACAACAACAACAACAACAACAACAACAACAACACTGCTCGAATCGATCACCGCCTTGTCGTGGGTCGAGCGGCTCCTGCCTCGCAGGTCCAAATGGTGGTCTACTTCCCCGATGCAACGAGACAATCACCATCTCCGCGCATGTGACAGGATCGCTCCTGTCAACGATCAGCCTTGATCGCGGGGCCAAACAACAACAACAACAACAACAACAACAACAACAACAACAACAACAACAACAACAACAACAACAACAATAACAACAACAACAACAACAAATACATGTTGGATATAACAGCATCTTAAACGTTTTACTTTCATTGTATAACATCAAGTATTTACTTTTCGAAAAGAATTTTAAACTTTCGCTCTTTTAGTCTGTCAATAGTCAATTCTATTAAATTACATTTAACACAGCGTTTTTCAGTTCGCTCCGCCGATGCGTTTTACACAAAGGGTTGGTTATACATGCCGCGGGGGTACAAAGTTTATGTCCCCTCCTGAAAATACTACACGGACAGTAGAAAGTATCCGTGAGAGTGATTGAATATTACTTTCTGACTCTGACAGGTCCCGTAATTTACTCGTTGGCTTTCGTCACTCTCAAAAAATATTTACATTAGGTCATCCATTATTGAGAGAGCTAATCCTGGCTACGCCATTGCCGTTTTACACAATGAGTCCCGAATTTGTAACTGCAACTGCCAAACAGCCTCATTGCGGCGCCAATGTATACATCAGGACCGTAACAGTAGTATAAGTATATTCTTAAGCCCAAAGCTTAATCCTGTACGCAAGGATATAAGCCTATACCTAAACTTAAAGCCTGACCAAAAATAGTTTCAAGCTTTACTCAATCGCAGTCCGCATTTGATTCATACATATCCACCACATGTTGAGGTGTTGGCTCGACAGTAAACATTTTTAGCCAAAATTTAAAAATGCTATGTTAACAAAATGATATGTGCTGCTGCAAGATTAACCACCTCAATATGCTAATTGAAACAATTTTACCATGGGAAATATGTCAATTTCGCATGACTTACAACCAGGCCTAAAACTTTCTTAACCATTTTTTTCAATTAAACTTTTATTCCATTTTATACAAAATTTGCTAATTTAAGAAAACAAAAGAGGACGCCCCCCTGCTCCCCACCTGTTGCGCCACTGCGCTACCTTTCCTTTGTCACCACCGACCGTTTTTAGTACGACGCCCTGTTAATCTTTATAGAAGGTTGCTGCCCCGTTATAAAAGTTCAAATGAGACGAGGAAAATTGCATTGTTTATTTTTTTAAATAAGTACACAAAATCAGATGGATATGCATAGTTCGGCTATTGTTCGCACGTTTTTAAACAGTTTTTGAGTGAAATTTAAGTTTTAATTCATTTCTACTTAGGGCAGCGTTCATATTACTGTCCTAAACTATATTGAAAATTTACAGATTATACGGATAACACTACTGGTCTCAAATACTGTTGGATCCAAGGGTGGCCATCTAAACCATAGCCCTTTTTCTTGGTCCCGAAGAAAATTGTTGGCCTTAACAGGTTTTGTGTTCATTCAGGACCGCGGCTAAAGTATCTGAGGCGTCACCGCATGCGAGATGGCGTGTTCTGAGCGGACCCGTAGAAAGAAGGGAGCAGGTGTTTGCAGCCCGCCGTTGAAAACGGACAGCCGTGCTGGAATGACATCAAAAATCCGTATTTGCAGGTCCTGATAATGTTTAGCCCCCCATAGCAAGGCGAGCTGGCTACGGGCATGCGCTCTGTGATATCAACTAGGGGGAGCAGCAGCTTATTCAAAAACAGTTGTTACATATGCGGCGGCTCAATTTGTACGAAAAGGTGCATATAAACTCATGAGTGAAGCGAACGAGAAGGCAAATGGGCATAATAACGCGACGTTTAAACCGAATTGCGAGGAATCATAGTGAATCGGTTTTGCAGGAATCTCTTAGCTTCGCGGGGCTTTCATTAGAGAGGTAGGGCAGTGGTATCGGCAGTACTACCCTCAGGCTTTGAGCTTGGGTTTACACTCGTACTATTCGCAGTTTAGCTGAACCTATAGTTTTATCTCCGAACCTGTTCTAAACTTTAGGCCACATATTTAATGTTCTACAAAATCATATGAGATATGTTTTTTTCGCATACAACCACTAGCGAATCGGCAAAATTGAGGGCGGGTGTCGCGCCCGTCGTTATCAAGTATTTTGTGATAAAATGGTATGGTCCCACTTTACCTTCCAACTTTTCCTTCTGAGAAAATTCGCAGATATATCATATTGTGAAAACTGCGTTTCATAACCTTTGCCGGCCCTACCAACCCGTCAGAAATTTCTGGATCCGCCGCTGGATACAGCATACACAGTAGTTTTTTTAATTTGATAGACCCAGAGGGAAATAAATATAGGGTGTAACTAAATACTCCGTTAGTAGTGTAAACTTAAATTGTTTACTTTATTCCACTGTTTGTTTATGAAAATTAAACATACGGCTTTAAGGCATAACATTAGTTTTTGCGGTAAAATACAGTACGCAAAACTTCAGATAAACATAATTTCTAAGCAATTAACGGGTTGAAATTATGTGGAATTTTGGCCGATGTAAAGATCAGGGGTGACGCGGTTTCTCTTATGAAATACAATAATGTAAGCTTAAGTTTTTGACCATTTTTTGCTTAAGTTTATATACTGTATTGACCCGAATAAGAGGGGAAAGTAACAAGAGGGGGGGTTCATTTTGAGTCCGAATCAATTGGAGTCCGTATCCCTTATAAGAGCCCGTAAGCGGATAGTCCCTAAACCCTAATTAGAGTCCATAAATGTGAAATAACCCTAATTGTAGCGCATAAATGACTCCAGGCCCAAATAACTTGAGTTCGAAACTTTAAAGCGTACTTAAATTTTGAAAGTACATTCCTAAGTGTAACCTTGTATTATCGCTCAAGCTATTGACGCAAGACAAATAAAGGTTTAATTCATCCCACAGAAAAACGTTCCGCCCATGATCTTTACATTTTCCTCCTACTTTTGCGGCTCTGTTCTGTACATTTGCCTAAATTTTTAACATAAATGTTCTGTTTTAGAAGCTTAATAAGTTTTGTCGTGGTTCGTGTAAATTTTCAAAACCAGTTTAGCTTACTTCATTCTATGGCTTTGTAAGATAAGCGTTCAAAGTTTCACGTGTTCGTTAATACTCACGTTAGTCTTCGGTTTGATGAGAATATTTCATGGGGGCTTTTTCGCTGGAACTAAAATGTAACCAGTGTATTGATCATGTTTCGTAGAGCTATTTTTAAATCTATATAGCTATGCTAAAAGCTGAAAAAATGCCAAACGACAAGATATTAACGAGTTCACAAATATGCAAAATTCTGAAATGAATACGCCGAAAGCAAAGTGCTTTTAAAACAGACGGCCTCCACCAGACCGTCTCAAAAAGGCCTCAAGTCCCGACCGATTTCACCTTGACTGACAGGTACCGGTGTTTCGAATTTTTGGCAATTAATATTTCTCAAATTTGTTTCAGCTGCAATATTAATATTCTAACAAATCTGTTATATATTATTTTGTATTATAAAATTATTTGTTTATTTGCATTAGATTTCGTATTGTTTACAGTGCCATGCGCCGTGCAATAACAAGGGTGCCTATCGGTTTGGATGTGTTTAGTTATAAAACAAAGTACCGCTTTGTGTCTTTCGTTCTCACTTTTCTAGTCCCCCACCGTATATCTACTAAGTTTCAAAGACCAATACTGATATCATAAATTTGAATTTTATCAAAATTTATGAAATTGTAAAATTGTTTCATTTTCATACCTGGCCGTATTAATGGTTTTCTCGTTTGGAGATAAACGTGTTTTACGCTTGTGGGCGCATATAAAAATCATGGGTGGTACGTTTTTGCGGGACTGCAATGCAATAAGCTTAAGCTTTAAGCTAATTTTTGTGGTTAGTCTTAAATTTGTGTAAGAGCTCATGGTGACGCTTATAAGTTTGGTTTAGAAATATGGTTATTATACTGTTACATCTCTGTTCTATACATTGGCTAATTTCTGAACTGTTTTATTAATGTTCTGGGCACTGCCGTCGGGCAGTAACTCCTGTTTTCAATGCGCACTGTAGATGCATAAGAGCGTTTTTTAAATTTGGTTATAAATAAATGATTAATTCTAAGCTCCAATGCGTCCCAAAACGATGCTTTCATTTCTTTTGCTGTTTTCTGCCGTAAACCTAAACCAGTTTCGGCATCAATGTGGTAGCGGGGTATCCAAAAGCCTCTTCTACACTGTGAAATGAAATAGTGAAGAAAGGAAAGCTCTTAAGCGTAAAGCCAGACGCAATTTTAGTATAATTATGATGCAAATTCTTGATTTTACAAATCCCGGTAGAGAAATCCAGTCTCTAGATCCGCATTTGGCCCAAATGCCCTAAGGTTGGGGTTAAGCCAACTAAAATGAGTCAAAAGCAAAAGCTGCAGGCGGTTCATCCTGGAATTTTTAACCAAAACAATTTCAGAAAGCAGGCATTCCATGAGCAAACCGCGAATATCGCTAACAGTTTTAGGCAATAGCTGCTGTTCCAGTTTGAGACAACTGATATTAACGTTTTTCCTTCAGAACACTTTTCTAACCTATTTGTATTTGTATAACGTTAACCTTGACCACTGTTTGCTTAAAAATGTGCCCTTAAAGCTGCTGTTGCTCATTGTAGAATCCTTAACCAAAACAATTTCAGAAAACAGTCATTCCGTGGGCAAATCACGAATTCCGCTAAACAGCTTCAGGTGATACGTGATATTCCAATTTGAGACTAAGGGTGGCGCTGTACTTTTGATAGAGTCCGGCGCCGTCCGTCACTGTACGTCACCGGGCGGTATTATACTTGAATCACTCACCTAAGATACTGTACGAGGACAGACGGTGTCGGATGGCGGAAACGGACGGTGACGGATGGCGGGACCGACGGCACCGGGTGACAAGTATAGCGCCACCCTAAGGATATTTACAACACACTTAAACTATTTGTATTCGTATAACGTTGACCTTGAACAATGTTTGCTATATATTTAATGCAATTTTTGAGTTCGTTTGTTGCGAGAGTTCGCTTTTCCTTCACGCATAGTTTATTTTTTGAGAGTATTTTGTGTAAAAAGTATAATTTTTGTTTTCAATTATATCTCAAATTTTTGCCCTGTCACTGTTTAGCGATCGCCAGATTTGCGACTTAAAGGTTACAAAATAGACTTTGTTAAGTACAAAAATTGGCATTAATGGAAAAAAATTTTGTAATTTTTACCTGAGTTGGTCGTATTTTGCTTTTAGAGCCTAATTCCGTAGTCCCAAAGCTAGCGCAGCATGCTAGGTGGCGGTGCAAAAATTTAAGAAACGCATGTCGGGGTTTCGATAAAATTATAAGCGGATGAAAATATCCTTAAGCCCTATTTCTGAGTAGATTTTAAGCTTCGTAATTCCAGCTCTTTTGTTTAAAAACCCATAGTTCGAAGCAGGTCATTACATGTTACCAGTGACTTGCAGGTCCGTGCACACTCTGAGCCGACAATTCTGTGAAGCATAAACATATTGTTTCTGGACCTGGATCGTCCCGCCACAAAACCATTAAAATTTAACGCCGTAACCGGCTACCAACTGTGTGAAAACCTATAGCTAACTGGTGATACATGCTATACACATTTGACAATATATATTTGCTAACAAAGTCAAAAATAATAACTGATAGGCTATGATTCTATGAAACTAAAACAACTTTTCTGATCGTTATTGTTAATAATGCTTTTAGTTCTAACACTAATTATGAAATGACTTCAACTACAATCACCTCTATGAGCTAAAGTCAACTGGACGTTCAAAATATTTTAAACGAAACATTTGCTACATAAATTCTATTTTAAAATTTCCATTGATTGAAGTAGAGTATGAGCGTGCTCCACTCTGTAAACTTAATTTACCCTTGCAGGAGTCGTATTGCGGGATGAGGGTTGAGGAGGTACCCCCGCTGCTGATTGATAGAAACATTTTAATTTTGTTTAAAATTGGACAACCTAATTACAGAAATAAGTTATATTAACTTTTTTCTGTCCCTTTAACAATTTCTGTGTCCCATTGTGAAGCCCGTTCCAGGTTGCAAAGTTGGCGTTTAACTCAATATTTGTGTTTTTATTTTTTGCTCCAAACTTTAAAATTACGTATTATACTCTGAATATAGTGCTAGTTTGTTGAGGTTACATTGCGTTAACAACACAACGTTTTCAATTCAAACTAAATTTCAATCTTCATCGTCGCTGTCGGATTCAAGGGTGGGCGTTTCAGGTCTTGTCTCCTCCAATAGGGATTAAAATCAAAATTTTGTACTTAGATTTAGTAAAAAATTTGCGTGTTCTGCACGATGGCATATCGCTCAAAATTGGGTTTTTTTGCGCATATATTCACAGTTCCAACTGTTTGACGTAAACGTACAATTTTGATCTATCATACAGATCGATTATTATATTCTGTTATTATGGTTATAAAAGTTGGACTGTGAGCTAAAAATACACAATTCATTAATAGTTTTTAATGTTGTTCAAAAACTACAATATTGACGTAACCTTTATGCTTCGGAAATATGAGCAATGTAAAGAACACGGGTTGCAACAGTAATATAAGCATATTCCTAAGCCTAAGCCTAAGCTTAATCATAAGCCTAAACCTAAGCATAAACCTAAGCCTTAGCAAAAAATAGACTAAAGCTTAAGCTCATTTTATTGCAGTCTCGCAGAAATATGTTACGGCCCCTGATCTTTACATGGACTGAAACTATCACTGAATGCCTAATATTGAACATATGTTTAAAAACGCTAGAAAACACAAATCTATCAAGTACGGCTGGCAGTACAAAAAATTTTTTGCTCAAGTGTTAATAATAATAATTAGCCTGAAGCTTATAATTAACAGCAACTTCGTGCAAACTGAATACGCGAAATTATGCACAATGCGCAGTGTTTAACTATTATTGTGCCCATATGCAGTATATTCAAAATCTCCGCAAGACGTGATAACCTCTTCGGCCTCGAGCGTGAAGCTTGTATAGCAGCTTACTGACGACGGTAAAACACCTCCCACCAGAGAGACCCGAACTCGAAGCACACTTTGAAAGTATGTCTCAGACGAAATAGTAAATATATTGTTATGTGAGAAATAAATAAATGATGCTAGGACCTAAGCCTAAGCCCAGGTCTGCTTATCTGCTCTACTTTATTAAACAATTCAAACTGTTTTCGGTCTAAAATTAGCTGAATTATTCTGTTGATACAATATTAAATTTATTGCTGATTTCCTTATAAACATTGGAATTTTGGTTTGGTTGGTAGGTAAACACAGTGCTTACCTGTACCATTCAAAGTTTAGGATTATTGTGGGGGGTAATTAAATAGCACTGTCTGTAGCAGGGTGATAAACTAGTATGCAATTGAATATGAAATATTTTCTAGCAGATCTTTCGTTCAGTTTCTAGTAGCATTTTTGTTTGCAATTGTTAAAATTTTTGTTTGAAATTTTTAGGGATGTAAAATATTCTAAACAAATCCTGTATATAGAAGTTAGTAAGCTATTTTTGCGCTGAGGACATTTCTTATTATCTTT
The DNA here is from genome assembly GCA_030248215.1 of Enoplolaimus lenunculus. Lineage (NCBI taxonomy): Eukaryota > Metazoa > Nematoda > Enoplea > Enoplida > Thoracostomopsidae > Enoplolaimus > Enoplolaimus lenunculus. Next base: position 18,277 of record JASANG010002018.1, read on the forward strand.
TTGCTGGATTGCTGTTATTGGCAGGTACCAGGACCAGAGTATAGCATATTTAGTTCTTACCGGATCTAGGACGGGGCAGAAGGCGTACGCTAACCCGTTAGAAATTTTTTTGTGATACAATTGTTAGGTACCGATCTTAAAATATTTCCTCTCAGATAATTTTAACATACGTATCAGAGTGAGACTTTACACGCGGGTACCCGGTGAAACGCGGGTCGGGCAAAACTTTCAGCCGCGGGTATGCCCGCGAGCAAAGATTTATATGACAGGGGTAAAAAAATTGACAGTTTTTCCCGGTAAACCTTAGTCATTAAAGTGCAAAACATCAGCGGTCTTTAAGATACTAGTTTAACTTCTGGCACGGTTAAAAAGTGTGTCGCGGGTTTTGCCCGAATAAAGCCCCGGTAGGGTAAACAAATCTTTACCAACAACGCACTCTGATACTGACAGCCCACCCGTACCGTTAGACTCGCTCCGCCTGCGCGCCCCCTCGCCCCCCCACACCCCTCCCCCCCCCACCCCCCAACCCCCCCCCCCCCACCCCCGCAACAAAACAAGAACACAACCCCCCCCACCCACCCATGCCCCCTCACGCAGGCTACGCAGTGGTTTTTTTAAGTTTTTCGCTTTTACTCGAGTGCTTACAAGCGGATCCAAAAAATTCTGACGCAGGAGCGGGCTCACATGTGTTATGAAACCTAAAAATTGTAAGGTAGGGTCCTTACAATGTTGTCACAAAGAATTTTCTTAGGGAAAAAATTAAAATTGTAAGGTAGGGACCTTGCCATTTTATCACAAGAAAAATTCTGACGGGGGCGTATGCCGCCCCCACCCTTCCCCCGCACTCTGTATCTGCTAGAGCGAGCGCTCCAACACGATCGAGTGCAAAACCGGTGAGCAAAGTAGAATTTGACGAACTGAAAGCATTGGTTTAGCGGGGCAGATTTTAGTTAGCTTGTTTTTGAAAACGTGGTACAAACATTGTTTATTTAATTTTTTCCGCACTAGTAAATTAAGATATAAAAATTAGCACAGTTTGGCCAAATTTCAGCATTGGTAGTTCGCTTGTTTGAAAACCTGTATATATATATTATATATATTGTTATATATAACTTTATATATTATATATTCTGTAAATGGCTGTACTTTCTACGAAGATAGTTGGCCATAAGAATTTCATTACCCTGGTTTACTACACCATAACCTCTGTCACAATCTAAGCGTTATTTGGGATTAAAAATGGTGTTTTTAACGAGATTAACAAAAAATTCCCACGTCGGCTAAAAGTAAAAGAATTTCTGTTGTGTTTAAAATTTCAAATCAAATATTTTCATTCATTTTTAATTTTTTTGTTAATTAATAATTAAATAGTATACAGCGCCTAGTGTGTTAAAATTTGTTTCGTTTTCATTTTTATGTTAGACGATTTGAGTACACAAATACAAGGGTCCAACCGAAAGTGAAAGATCCGGAACTGCAGCTGGCTGTTAAAAATTTTGGTAAAGCTGGAACCGGAGGTAAGGCGAAAATATGTAATTAAAATGGTCTTCAATTTGCTAATTTTAGCAAATCTAAAAGTTGTTAACTTTTGGTTTTACGCTTATTTTTTAACAAATCTCTGCAATTTTGCATCTAAATTGTACCAAAAGTTAAAACGAAATGCTTCGAACAAATAAATGAAATCACAATTCTGCAAAATTTCACTTTCGAAATTGCCGGAACCTCCGGCAGATATTCTACCCTGGCCAGAGGTTTGATTTTGTGCCGGAGTTGCACCCTTGTAAATACAATATCCAGTATTCAACAGCAGGTATAGACTTGATTTTATGTCGGAGGGGCATTATGCTATGTAGTCATACTAGGAATCAAAAAACATGTTAAGACAAAGCTTCGAATTAGACCTATACGCCAAGAGTTGTACTTCGGTTTAGGTTTAGGCTTTCTAAGCAGGTTCTTAAATAAAATATTTTCAGCTTTATAGATATTTTTATTTCTTTGAATGCCACACCAGCAGTCAGCAGCGAATCCTAAAAATGATGACGGGGGCGAACTGCCAAAAGTCATGAAACGCAATTCTTACTCTATGCTGTCTGCCAATTTTCTGAAGGCAAAATTTTGTGATGGGGGGTATACGCTCCTCGCCCCCCTACGGAGCCGCTAGGGCAAGCAGTGACGTTTTTGTCAGGTTTATAACTACTATATTTTCTATTTCAAACCCAAAATTCATTTTAGAACCGCTGAGCCATTCCTGACCAATTTTTAGTTTATATACTTAATTTAGAAGCTTAACCAAGATTTAATAACAGATGGGCATATATTAAGTGACTTTTACCAAACAAAAGGCCAAGAAAAATTTTTTACCTTAGGATTTTGATCTTTGAAGACTGTAAAAATAACATGTTTGATCGTTTTATTTGCAGGTTTAGAAAGAGAGGCAAATAAAGTGTATCCCTTCTAAGACTGATTTAAATTTTCAAAAATTCTATGAAATGTAAGCAAAAATGGCAAATTCAATTAATAGCAACGTATGTCTTGAATTCCAAACTTTTATTTCTTGAATTTGTCAGCAATATAGATCTTAAATTTTTCACTGTTAAAAGTCTAAAGTTTAAACTTTGTTTCATAAATGATTAACAAAAATATTTCTGATATATAAGACAAATATTTTTGAAATATAAGACAAGAATGTCTGAAATACAAGACAACCGTTTTCGTGGGAAACGACTCCGTGGGCTAAAGCTCAATGAAATACCCTATTGTCACAACCCAACATACGATCAAGACGTAAACTAATAGGTTGTGGGGAGCCTGAGCTCAACCCGAAATATCCTTGAAATTTGATTATTTATATACACTTCTAAAAATATAAACGGAGCAATATTTTTACATACATAAAATCTTGAAAATTAGACTTGAATTTAAGACAAGTATTTCTTGAAACGAAGAAATTTATGTCTTATAAATTGGCAACAGTGATTTTTTGAATATAACACAATTATGTTTGAACTATTTTAGACAAAATTTTTTGAATTGTTTAAGGCTATTTATGTCTGAAATAGCAGACTTTTATGTTTTGAAAATTTATAAAAAGTAGGAGCTTGAAATTTCAAGGCAATTTATTTTGTGTGCAGTAAAAAAAGCTTATTCTGATATTATGGTTTGCTAAATATTTACTAGAAAATAGGTGTTCTTCAGTGAACATTGCACTATAGAAATCTTTTTCTTATATAAAAGTTACAGCTTTTGCTACGTAGCTAAGCTATTTATGAAACATCAAAAAGTGTTTGCGTAAATTTTTAGGAAGGTTCTAAATTCAAAGTTTACAACTTAAGATTTATATTTCAATGTTTTTGAATGTGCCGGGCATACAAAGTGCTCGAGAATTAACACTCTTGAATATAGCACTTGAAAAAATTTTCGACCGCTTAAAAATGAAGATATTTTGCTTACAACTGTATCAAGTGCTTTTAGTAGCTGTTCAACATAACGGGGCTGTAGTTGCTAACGCTGTTCACACACACTTGAAATTCCACAGACCAAATTCGTTGCAAATGTCAATTTTTCAAGTGTGGCTGTCCGGATTTAAACAAGAAGCTTCCTTCAGTTTGTTATGAAAATTTGCAAGATTTCCAATTCGTAAGCGTGTTTTCAAGATCTAGTCCCTCTTTTATATTAACTTACGTACTTCATGCCACACGCACAAAAAAGTATTTCTGAATTTATTCACAAAAGTATTTTCTGCTGTAAATCTGAAAAGCTTTTCTGATATTTAAGACAATTTTTCTAAAAATAACTGGAAAACGTTTATTTTCAGACTGTATTTCAAAACTTTTGTTGAAAACTTTTCTGTTATAACAGAAATACCTTTCAAGTGCACCGTGCTAATTATATTTCTTAAAGGTAAGAAATTTTTTCTTAAATATCAGAAATATTATTTTGAGTGCAGTTAGCGCGATCTAACCTAATTTGGCCAATGTATAGAACTGGTTTGTAACAGCAGTATAAGATATATAACTAAGCCTGAGCTTAAACCTAAGCCTAAGCGTAAACCTAAGCCTAAGCGTAAGAACGACGTTATACCTAATCTTAAGCCTGTTTACATGGGCCTATAGATTAATGGGAAACAATTTTTAGTTATTGTCTATAATTTATAATTATGTTTAAATTCAAAACAACGAAAGCTTTCGATAATGATAATGTCCGTCGGAAACAGAGAAATACACTGACATATGAAAATCATTTAGCGCTTTTGGGTAAGCTTCATTAATTTTGAAATTATTAAATTTTAGAAGTAGTGCAAAAATCAACTCGACACCGGCGGTGGTGGATGCGAATCTACGACAATTCGTCGCGCCACAACTTGCCGCCCAACGGTGTCGTAAAGCCTATGAATAAATCTTGGTATAATCCTAAGCGTAATAATAAGCCTAAAAGTAAGCATAATGATGAACGACAAAATGTCTAGCAAATTAAATATCGGATTACAAGTTGCTGGGCGACGAGTTGTCGGGCGACGAACTGTGGTTATAGCGGCGGATGCAGGATTTTCCGGTGGGAAAAGATTCTTTTTGTGTTCTGAAATTTTACAGTTCTAAAGCTCGCTTTTATCAAACTTTTCCATAAAGATTGACTACGTGCGTTGAATGAGCAAAAATTTCCAATTAATGCAGTACCGTTGTTATACATTTTTTCTTATTTGGCTAGAAAACACATTATCAGCCTCAGATGAACTATTTCCATTGCTAAATTTTCAACACTGCAAGCGCCTGTTCATGGTAAATGCTATCTAATTGAAGCCAAAAAATCCTAAAGAACGCTGAATCGGCTTTTGGGAGCTTTTATTTATTGAATACATTCTTTATTTATAGTCAAAAGTTTAGTATTAGGGAGTACACGCTACCCAGGGTTGTGTATAAATTATGCTGTGGAGTAGCAAATATAACAATTTAACGTAATTAACCTTGGGTATTGTCGCACGTCATGCAGATGTTACGATTGCAGTTAAACTGCATTTTGCAATATTCAAATCAATTTGAAGCCGAGAATGTGTGCACGTTTACACTTTGTAAATATTTAATTTTTAGCAGGATTCTCCGTTAAAAACTATAACCAGCAGTAGCGCTGATATTATATGAGGTTTGCTCATTAACATGTTCTGCAAATTATAGGAATAATAATTCTAATATGGAAGATTCAGTTTGGAACATCAAATTTATAGCTGAAGTCCTTTACTACCGGCAATGTGATTCGCCGATGGGCAATTGTCTTTGCTCGCATCACCCAAAAATGACTTAATTCTTAACCAGCAATATTCATTTTAACCACAGTTGAAACCCGTGTAAAAGACAAATCCACAAAAAATCAGGAATGATATTCCTCAAAATTAACCTATACCTTAGTCCTAATCTCTATATATATAGTTCGTATCATAGGTGTCGGTGAATGAAGATTTTTTGCCCACGTTGTGCTTTACCCGCGGAATTTCTATTTTTTAACCCACAGGTATATCTGCACAAAATTTCGTTATTCACTACCGCCTTGGCCCGCCGTTATTTTTTGTGTTACAGAGCATTGATGTTAGTAGCTAGATTTACGTTGCAAAAAACTATTAATTAGTAATCCTTTCCAGAACCATAACGTTAGTGACATGCATTATTTGTGAGTCTGTCAGTTACCATTGAGTAGTCTAGGCCATCCATCTGCTTTGGTCTCGTTTATGGACTCTAATTAGGACTTATTCAATAGCGGACTCTTGGGATACGGGCTTCCATTGATAGAGACTCAAAATGGCAACCTCTCGTCTTATTTATATCCTTGATGCTCGTGTCAGTACAGTACTAGTTGTGTTCATGGGCGACAACTGATGTGAACTCAGGCCCGTAGCCAGCTCACCTACGGGGCTAAACCATTTCCAGAAGAGGCATACAAGGGTTTTCGGTTACTTACAAGCAACGCTGAACATTTTTAAATTGAGGGGCAAAATTCTCCTAGGGGCGCTGAGCTCCAACTGCTCCCCTCTGGCTGCAGAACCGTTTGAACTATAGTTATAGCGCAACATGTGACTGCAATGTTAGTCTGTTAGTGCCGATATTTTATATATCCACATCGCATATGCGCTTGACTGCACTAAACACACGCTTTCTAATTGTTGCGCTGCAACATACATAGTTGAAAGAGGCAAATTTTGCCAAATTGGAACATTTTTCGTTTTATAATTGTTGCCAGCTGTTGTATGCGTTTACTGGAAACCGGAAACGGCATCGCTGTTGGCGGAAGTAACAAATTATAGAGATGGTTTGCTGTTTTTTTACTTGTTACTTGGAAACGTGTGATTCACGAACAGATCGGCACCATTTAGTGTTATTGTTTCGGGATGCACATCATGTCCAAGGACTGCTCAATCTGTTTGGAGGGCGGCAAAAATATTCCTGGAGGGGTTTGTACGTTTCAAACGGAACTAAAATTTTTCTAGTGGGACAAAAATTTTTCTAATGGGGTTAAACGTTCACTGGCCCAGAACTGGCTACGGGGCCTGATCATACCAATTTTGTAAGTGTAATTTGGATGAAGTAGTTCCTTCTAAGGAAGGGTATCAAGTAAAGTTTTCATCCGTTGGTACTTTTTAGTTCTTAAAGAATCATGCGGTGCAATTGGTCCAAGCTGACATTTCTTTGTGAGAATGAAATGAGTATGAACACGCATCTGTTTACCATAATCTTGACTTCGTAGGCTGGCAGAATGTGGCTATAAACGACACATCGCGTCTTATGGGAAGTGTCAGAAAATACTAACTTTGCGGAGTATTACGAGTGTTTTCCGAAGATCATTTGAACGAGTTGTGTTGACATGATTGCTTTAAAGAATTTCTGCTCGAGAACTGTCGTTTTCTGAACTGAAAATTGTGTCTCAGTCCCCAAAACAGTTTAAGTAGCCGTGAATCGAAATATTTTCACAACGCATAGGCTTTCAACAACCCCTTGAACAGAACAAAAACACGTGTTTTCAAAAGTATTTAATGTATGACCCTTTGGCTCATCTGGTAAAAATCAATAGGCAGGCATGCTCCAAATTTTAGGTCAGACAAATTTTATCCTATTTGCAACATCGTCTCATCGAAGCCAAATTTAGATTGTTGTTTGGTCTGTTGCCGACTTGCATATAGACGTCAAACTATTACATAGGCTGTAGTCAGGGTGCAACCGGAATTCCGGTTCCGGTAGAGAAATCCGGTATTTTTAACTATCCGGTTCCTGTAAGAAATCCAGTATTTTTTCATCGGTATTGAACATATTTTCTCATTGGAAAATTTAAGAAAAATTGGCGTATTATTATAACTTGTTTGTCTAAAATTGTCCGAACCTGTATTGCCAAAATTTTCAATTTGTCCCATACTCCATAATTTATCATATGTTTCCACCTACTGCATTTGTTTCAGGATTTTGACATTCTAAGTGATTTGTTTCAAGCATTAAAAGCGATAGAATAGCGCTTAAAAAGGAATTTTTCGGTAACAAATATTTTTAATTTTCCGGTTCCGTTATTTTTTTAACTTTCCGGTTCCGGTATTTTATAATTCCGGTTGCACCCTGACTGTAGCAAAACGCACTTAAAACTACTGCATAAATAGGGTCTTTTCGGTTATCTCCCAGCCGGCGTTTGCCCGCTAATGCTTTGGTTTTGAAAATTTTTTCCATATTTGAGCTTCTTCTGACCGTTTCTGACCAATCCACGTCTAAACTTAGATTTTTAAATGATTCGATTTGTTCAACCCTTTGGGACCCAAAAAAAAATTGCCAAAAATGCGCCTGCTGAATAGCCAGAAATACCTCTTATACCAGGTTATGATATATTAAGGAATGGCATTGAGTCTCGTTGCACCGGTGCTCACCATTTTAATTGTAAGATCGACAATTATCGAGCATTAGGCGAAACGATAAACTATAGTTGACTGCGCAACCAGCTTTACAGCAACGATGTTATATGTTCCTCTGTTTGCAAATTGTGTTTGAATCAGGCACGGTTGCAAGTTCTGTCACTTGCTGGACAATGATATTTGTTCTGAAAAGTTGTTTGTTTAAAGCGACAAAGCTTGCTACCTAAAAGCCCCGGTGTATAGATTGGAGATTTTGTCGAAAAAACGGGGGAAATATACGTTTTCTCGGCAATTTTATTATTTTTATGTTGTAATAAACGCGAAGTTTTATTATTACAATTTTTCAGTTTGTGATATTAAATTTTTACGCAACCAACGCAACACGCGTTTGGCTTCGAGCTGATATTTCTAGCTGTATTAGTTGAATATCCATATAAAACGAAACTTGCAGTTTTGTGGAAAAAATTGACGTTCACGCCGGCAACCAGGCCATTGTTTAGTTGAATGGATAAAAGGATTTTTTGTTGGTTGAAAGAAAATTGCTTTAATTTTGAATTTTTTTATATTGGCAAAATTTTTACAATCTGGGGTAGGCTTTTTGGGCAGGACCGTAGCCAGCTCACCTTGCTTGGTGGGCTAAAAGTTTTCAGAAAGGACATACAACGGGTTTTCGTTGACTTCGACGCAAAGTTGTCAACTTTTTAGCTGAGTCCCCCTGTTCTTGTGGACTACGAACTCGCTCAAAATACTGTTAATTTTTGTATTTGACACAACAAAATGTTTTGTTCTTTGTTGAATTGATTTTAAATAGCAACGTTTGATTCTGTATTGCATAATTTTTTTGTCGTCTTAATGTTGTCTATTTTTTATCCTGTGTCCAAGTTCTAATCAACGCTATTAATTATGAGTTATTTATAGTAAAAGAAGTAGTGCGTATATTTAATTTAAGGCTATTGTATACTTCCCCTAAAGTTTTGGAAATTTTCAGAATGTGGCATATATAAACTCTTTGGTTGTAGGCATAGGCTAAGGCATAAGCTTGCGGGCAAAGTGTACAAGAGACATGTTGATTGCAGATTCTTGAACTAAAAATTTGGTGGGGGGGGCAGATGAAATCATAACTTTTTGTATGAAAGTTTGTCTAACAAATTGCGACTCGGTTGCGTTTGTGTTTAGACTGCCATCGCTTTAAGTGAACTGTGTTTTTAAAATAAACTTTCGATTACGATACCAATTGTGTTTCCAATTGATAGGGCCCATGTTTCATATAAAGATCAGGGGCCAGACGTATTTCTGCGGCACTGCAATAGAGTAAGCTTACTAACCTTTTTAGACTATTTTTTGCTTAGGGTTAGGTATATATAAGCTTATTTTTTACGCTTAGGTTTTGGCTTACACATAGGAATACGCTTATACTAATGTTACAGCGCTGATCTATACACCGGCTTTGATTGTAATCAAAAAATACATCAAATTTTACATCTGGAATCTGTGGCACGTCGGTATAGAAACATTTTGAAATAAAAAGTTCAGAGACGTATCGAATTTGAGGACAGGGTGCTACAGCCCGTTTTAATCCTGATTAATGTCGGTAAATCCACTGCTTCATTTGGTTATCGTTAGCAGCTGCCCTTGCCATTGCAATTTTGCCTGAAGAACAAATATTTAAGTCGGTTTTGTTTTCGGTGCCAACCCCCCAACCGTTTTGTTTTCGGTGCCAACCCGCCAACCGTTTTGTTTTCGGTGCCAACCCCCGTCCGATTTGTTTTCGGTGCAAGCCCCCGTTCGTCTAAATTTCTTGGCACAACCAAAGGTGGAACAGCCATGAACCTTACCGTGCAGATTCTCGGTGAGCCAGTTGATATTCGGGCCAGTAAACAAGGTGAAAAAACTTTGGTTATGTAGTTATGTTTTCTAATCAGTCAGTAGTCGGCCGGTTTATTTCAAGATGGATATTAATATATTAGTGGCAGTGCAGCTCTGGCCCTGGCTAGCGACAAAGGCCGTAGCCAGAGATGATCAGAGGTCGAAAGCCTTCGTTTGAGGGTTTTGTCCAATGGTATTTCGGCATCATTCACAGTTGGTAACGCAAAATCTCCGCCTTGAATATTTTGGTTCATGTAAAGATCATGGGCGGAAAGTTTTTCGGCGGAACTGCAATAAGTTTAAGATTTAACACTAATTTTTTATCCTCAGGCTGTAGTTTCGCTAATCCTTACGCTTACGCTAGGCTTAGGCTTAGGCTTAGGAACTCGCTCATTCTACTGTTACTGCCCTGTTCTATAACATTGGCCGTAATTTTTATCCAAAGTGATCCCTCGTGTTCAAAATCCTGGCTACGCCCATGACCACTTGAACAACTTTCATTTTTAGGACTTCTTAAAAAGTTACGCCGTCACAAACCGCCGCCACCGCCGTCGTCGTTCAACAATGGACCGCCAGTACGCGCTTCAAGTTGCCGCATAAAGCCAATTCGCACAGTAACGTTTGCACCTTGTGTCTCGTCAAAATACGAGCCTGATTATCGAATATCAAAAAGCAACTCTTCGCCTAATTTACCGGTGATTGTGAGACAAACTAGTGCCATCACAAACCAGTCGGTTGTGCTTGGAACCAAACCAGTTCCAGCGACGGCGAACCAGGAAACGCAGTGTTTAGGTTGGTTGTAGAATTGTGGGAATTTTGGGTTTTCAACTGGTTTGTAGGTATATGAAATGTGTATTGTAAATAGGACAGTAGATATTCTTGCACGCCTATAGCTGGCACATTTTGCTGACGGTGGGGGGCTAACAATTTTTCAGAAGTGGCATACAGTGGGTTTAGGCTTTCTGTGTGGCACTAACCAAAACCGGGTTTGACTTGAGTTTAGGACACTTAAGACCGACTGTCAATTTTTCATTAATTACATTTCTATTCCGGTCAGCTGTCAATTTTACAGGCCGATAGAACCACGTTTTAAAACTTTTTCAGTGCCACCGCACAAAATGAAAAACAGACATATATTAATAAAATTTCCTATCACCTTAGTTTGCTCTAGACGTGCTTTAATTTAGTTATTAAAATGAATTTTTTGACTAAATTTAAAGCATTATGTTAACTCTATTCGCATCCGTAGCTAGCTCATCATGGAATCGATAAAAATTTTACGAATGGAGCGATGGACTTGTATACATTTGTAATAAACAACGTCAAAAAATTTTAGGGGGCTGGAGAGCATATTTGTAAGCGAGCTAAGGCACAATCGTAAGTCTTTGGCTACGGGGCCGAATCTGTTTTTTAACCAAGCCAAGCCACTGCAAGTTTTACTGCAGTTTATAGGCTGTAAAATTAAAAATGTAAAGTTTCAAATTATATTTACAAAATTACATCAAATTTAAAATTGATAAACTTTTGTATGAATATCCTGGTTGCTTAATGGCTGATTTTTGTAAAGTAACAACTGCAATAAGAGTTAACTAAACGAAAACTTAAAAACTACGCTGCGTTTTAGTATTAGAAAAAGTTTGAGTTTACTTGAAAAACTAGCGTTCAGCACTATCGAATATCTGCGTTTCTTTCTTAAACTAAAAGCTTTTGACACAAATCTCGGGGTCAGAACAGATTCGGAGGTCCTTAACCAACCAAAAAATTTTTACCCTGGTCTATGAGAACAGTTGTAACCTCTCTTGTTAAAGTCATCATGTGAAACCCCTGCACGCTTTTCTAAATCTATTGTACTTGCCGACGTTTTCAGTGGCGTAGTCGGGTACAAGTTGTTTGACCTCTAAGATCTGTAAAAGGTTATTCAAAGCCGTATTAAATGTTGTTTGTTCTTTCTGTGCAGATTTCGAGAGAGGTTATATCCCAATCACCCCTCCTCATGCATAAGCCGCTGACCCTTATCTTTAAGTATAATTTGGAGCAGGTTTGAAATAGGTGATACATACATTTGATAACTTTAGTTTGATTTATAGATTTATTGTTAAATTTAAATTAAATTTCAGATACTTTTTCCAATCCCAAACACAAAATAATGTCTTCCGAAAGCAGTAACGGCGATGTATTATTGCGCATTATGCTTCCATCTCAACGTGTTGTATTCTTTACTGCGGATTCCAGGTATGTTCGGTTATTATTCACAGAATCGTTGGCCCATGTTACATTAGCGCCGTAACTGTAGATTAGGCATATTCCTAAGCCAAAAAACCTGAAAAAGTGTAAGCCTAAGCCTAAGCAAAAGCATGGTTGAAAACCTAAACCTATTCTTTTGCAATCCCGTCTGAAACGGGTTGGCCCTAAAAGTAACATAGGCCAAATCGTTTATTTCCCGAAGATGGAAATTGGATCTGATATAAAATTAAAAAATCTATTCATGCCAAACTGGTTTAAGTTATATCAAGTAGGTTTAGTGTCACAAAAAATGCTAAACCGTTCCATAATCGAAATCTTATTGTTCCTCTGTTCAAACAAAAATGGCTTTGTAGTATTTTATTCAACTTAAAATTTGAATTTTCTCGCCAATAAAATTTTTTCAAAAACCACAATAAATTGTATACATTCAAACGGTGTTTGTTTTCATTTTTAAACAATTTGTCCCAAAAATGGTGAACAAAATGACACCGAAACATATGTAATTTTTTGTTGAATTTTTTGTAAATTCTAAAAATTTTCATAACGTTTATGCTTTAGTGTATACTTTCTGACCCAGTTTGACTGTGCTTGCTAAACGGCTGGGGTTTTATTTAGCGAGTTTTTGTATCGATTTTTTTAAAATTTAATTTTATTTTTTGGTTTTCCAACTGAATTCTAGAAAGACTATTGTCGAATTTTCACTAATGCTACATATATAATATATTAAAATTTTACTCAAAACTGTGGTCTTGATAAACCTGTTCGAGAACAAAGTTGCAAGCGTTAGGCTTTGTTTAGGTTTAGGCTTAGATTGAAGTTTAGGTTTAAAATTCGTTTCAAACATTAAACCTTCGCAGTTTGTTCTTTGGTCTATTAGGTATACGTGTCAAAATGATATATGATATTAATAAATATATATTATAGATATTATATATGATGAAAACGTTTGGCGTAAGGTTAATATACTTTCCCGAAATATTAATTGTGGCCTACGCCGCTTGCCGTTGTGCCTCACTTCTACTTTCTATATCTTATTTTTCGGATGAATAAAAATGAAGAAAAGCGTAACGTCTCGTGTGATTCGTGATTTTATCTTATTTTCAAAATTTAGTTTCTTAAATTATTACTAAAATTAAACATCATCATAGCCGTTTTTATAAACAAAAATCTTTTAGTAAAACGAAAGCTGAAAGTTGACTTAATATGTAAAAAGTTCAAATTTTGGAATTTAAGTAAATAAATGATAATACTTTGCGCATACACGAGCATTTTCCCGGTATAACAGGTGGGAGGGCGTTTGAATCTGCGTAATCAGATTCCTTTCTTTTCAAATAGGACGGTATTGGTCCGTTGTATCTTAAAACATTTTAGTCTTAGTGGAACGTAAAAATGTGTTTATTTAAAAATTTCAAAGTTGCGTTACTTAGAACAAATTTGTAGTGACCATACTGTGGAAACTGAACAACTAATTGGCAATAGAATGGCCAGCAAAAAGGTTTTGCCAGAGACAAAAAAGTTTTGAAAACAGAGAAATCATTGAATGTTGTTCAAGTTGAAACGTTTAGGCACGAAAATAAACATGTCATTGAAAACCCTTGTACGCCCCTGCTGAAAAAGTTTTAGTTCCGCCTAGCAAGGTGACCTGACTACGGGCCTGTTTGTTGTTAGCCCTTTGTCGTGTTGTGTTTTCATCAAAAAGCAGTTAATAAACGGATGATTTGAGTATTTGGTACCGTTCAGAATTAAGCCACATTTAAAAGATTACGAAAAAATAAAATTGTTTTTTAAGTTAAACTAATTTGAATTTTATCCAAATACGCAAAGTTTTTATTCAGTGTTCGATTTCTTAATATTTTTAATTTAGTCCTATAGAGTATTAGCTATTTTCAAAGATAACATGATTGTACTGCGATTTGCTGGCGGTTACGGTTTGCAAATTTAAAAATCATGCACGCATTGGTGGATTTGTTTTGTTGATAAATCTTGTAACTTTCGAGATCAGCAAACAACAATCAGTTAATATTTAAATTCTATTCTATTTTATCTTTTATGGATGATAGGCAATTTGAGCAGGCAAGTCCATGCTTCATTGTTATCGCCAATATGCAAACTGTTTTGATTTTTCGGTCTGCTATAAAGTTAAATTGTTAAAATTTTCTAATTTTAAACCAGTATTTAAATATTTTTTCAGCACTCCACTAATGGACGTACTAATCAGGCTTAGCTCGCAATTTAATTTCTCACCGTCTCGATACATTCTCAATGTGCCTTCAGACCGGCCTTACAGCACAACCTATTCGCCAAACACACCCATAGGCCGCCTGCCAACGAACCAACTTGAAGTAGTACAGCGATCACCAGAGGTATCCCGACCCACGCCCTTGTCACCTGTAGACCGTGAATCGGCCTCTGGATTTGGACAAGGCCTGTATCAGAAACATCCAACTCGCAGGGATGCGGCAAGAATGGCGTATCGACTACAAAGATACGATGCAGACCGAAAATGTTTCAATGGACGAATGCCGTTTGAGGTAAGAAACCGCATTTTTGACTGGTTGAGGCGGCCAATCAAAAGCTAAAAAATCGTTCAAGTTGGTGTTGATTGAAACTTTAACAATCACTGGTGGGTTGGTTTATGCTAAAATACCAGAACCCGATATTTAGCGCCAATCCAGCACTGATGACCTGCAAAATGAATATGTTCGATAACAAAGTTCAGATAAGAATCCTAAAGTATGTTTTCGTGGAGTTTGCAACAATTCGACGGCCGAAAACTTGTCGTCCAAGCCCAACTGTTCTAATGCTTATGAATAAATTTAAGCTTAATCCAAGGCGTCATTATAAGCCTAAGCGTAAGCACAATTATGGTCGACGAATTGTTGAGTCGACGAAATGTCGAATTACAAGTTGTCGGTCGACGACTTGTCAGGTGACGAGTTGTCATGATACCGTTTTTGTGCTTAAATCATTAGATATGTGTTTATACTTTCAAACTATAAAATACCTGCAATAAATTCTGTAGTCGCTTATCAGCAGTCTAAGTCATAATGCTTACGCTTGTTATTTTATTGCCGTCTCTGCTTCATATTTGCATTTAGGGTGTGAATTTGTTTCGGATCTGTAGTTATCAAACACACCGTAGACTTTCGAATATTTCAAATATTTCGATGTTTAACCAGTTGCAAGGACAAAAATGTTTCAAACGTAGTCATCTGGTTCGGACGTGGGAAACCCCGTCGGTCCGTGGACTGATCTTAGACCGCGGACCGCACCGCTTAACTCTGACTAGACAGCCAGAATAAACCGTAATTGCCCTGATGCACCGCCGGTCCAGACAATAAGCCCACCAATACTCTCATTAACCGCTGAACTACTGAAGGATGTCTAATTTATAAATGTTATGACCACGTATTCTTCTAGTAAGATTGAGGGTGCTAAATATATAGTCTCATAAAATATGCGTTGTAGAAATTAGTTTTACGCCGATAATCTAATAAAAAATATTTACATACCACATACCTGTTGCATTATTGTTATTATTTCGACTGTATACACAAAGTAAGTTGCCGTGTATTTAAGAGACTATGTCTGAAATTTAAGAAATTTTGGTATGTAGCTCACATGTCCGACATATATGTCCTGAATTTAAGACTTCGAATTTTGAAACTTTTCAGAAATACGGTTTTTTATTTTTTGTTGGCTAAAAGTTGGAAATTAATGCTGTCAAAGTTTAAAACAAGACAGACCGACATATATGACGGTAGTTTTGTTTTTTTAAGAAGTATTAGTCTATTCTGAAGTAGCGATACCAATCGTGATTCCACAGTACGCAACCGACGGAGGCCTCGCGATTCCACAGTACGCCTACCCATGAAGGAATCGCAATGGAACAGCACTCAATCGACAGAGGCAACACGCTTCCACAGTACTCAATCAACCTAGGCACCGTGATTCCACAGAGCGCCTACCGACGGAAGCATCTCGATTCATTCAACCCTAGAGTCAAGCAGGGGTCTAGTGATCGTCAGAGCCGCAAAATTGTTAAATTATGTGTGTGAACTCTCCGCATGGCCTTCATTAAACTTTTACTCCTCCCGCGGGATGTCTCAACCCCCGGTAGAACTTTTGAATAATGCAAACTCCCGTATGTCCTGTCTTGAACTTCTTGCAGCTCTTCTCCTAAAATGTTGCTCCGGCTGATGACCTGGGCATTTATTCTCAAATGTGTGCAGCACCTATCACCAGTTGATGATAGGTCTTGTAACTTTCGAACAAGTGAATGATGAGACTCAAGATTCAGCACATTTTTCGCATACGATTTGTTCACTCCTGTAGCAAGTTGCTATATCCATTTGTGGATATGGGCCCTGGTTTGATTTCAACTTTCTTTTCAGCCTACAATTCGGATCCAAGCAGATTTTCCGGCGAAACTGAAAACATTTCTACGCGTTCGTCCATGTGCGACTGTTGGTGAAATCCACGCGCAACTGTGTGCGCAACAAGAAGTCGACCCGGATCGCTTTGCGATTTGCACCGTTCAACAACCCGATACTTGCCTTGATCCTACCGCGACACTTGTCGAAATTGGTGTGACACATTTTGTAGTTGTTCCTTATTCAAGTAAGTGTCAATTTGATTTTTCTAGCAGCAGCAGCATTTCGTTCCAAAGTGATCATAAATATAGCGATAGAGGAGCTCATTGCGGATACACGACACAGTGAGTAGTACGCGAATATATCCACTTCCGGTATTTGTGAGACGATGTGAAATATAAGGTACCATTAACAAGGTCTAGAATAACTTCTCGGTTTCTATAGGTAAAAAAAACATTTACATGAAGTTATCGCTTGCCGAACTGTACTCCAGACTACGCTACCAAGATGGATGACTTTTGACTCGCGTTTTGAAGATAGAGCGCTACTGGCTAAAAATATTTAGCGACAGATCAATGTTAAAGGTTTATTAAAACTTTCACTCGGCCGCCTCGATATTGAGTCAAACTATACAACCTGGCGTTGAAATTTTCACCGAACCCATCATTTTTTAAGTTGAGCTTTTGGTTTCAGTTCTCGATTTGAGACGCTCAACTGGCGATCTGTTCGGTGTGTTTAGTCGTATGTCGTTAGAAGACAAACAACGCGCAAGACAAAAAGGCGTTTTGGTTTCGAATATGTTTGGCAAAAAGAAGCAACCACGAGCACCGTCGGTAAATGCATCGTTCACAATAATTTGCGTACCTACCACACAGTGGTGGATCCAGGATCTCAAAATGGGGGAGGGGCCAAAATTTCACAGGTAATAAACTTACTTTTGACCCATACACAAACCACGAACTATTGTCACAAAATTGGTATATAATTTTTGTCGAGATGCTGTTGGGGGCCCCACGGCCGGGGTGGCCCCCCATGGATCCGCCTTTGCTACCACACACGGTAACAATAATATTCACATAAATGTGGATATGCATATGTCGGAGATACGATATCTGTGAAGTTTTCTGTCATTTTACTCATAAATAAAGACCGTAATTTGATGTAAAAGTTTCTTCCGAGCGACGACATTCAACGAAAACTAGTCGTTCTCACCACAATCGATCATGTTTATTCGAACGCTTGCTTGTTTGATACGTGAGAAATTTTGACTGATATCAGTATTATTTTAGGTTTGTATACAGCGTCTCAGGTATTATATTTTTAACACAAATATT
Source organism: Enoplolaimus lenunculus (assembly GCA_030248215.1). Lineage (NCBI taxonomy): Eukaryota > Metazoa > Nematoda > Enoplea > Enoplida > Thoracostomopsidae > Enoplolaimus > Enoplolaimus lenunculus. The sequence continues at coordinate 35,967 of JASANG010002018.1, forward strand.
ACAATTGTACAATTTTGCAATCGTTTTGTAGGCTCCAAACGCTTCTGGTACCGCATACGATAAAGACTGTTCGAACTTAATTCAACGTTACGCCGCTCAACGCAATCATGGTGCATCGCATGTGGAAGCTCGAAAGCACATTACACAAGATGTTACTGAAGCGTCGTGTGTGGACACAAGCATAGTTGGTCAACGAGCTGGAAGTCCAAAGAAACGGCCTGCTCCGGCACCTCCATGCGACGGTGGCCCTGATCAAGAAGAGGTAACTGTTGGAAACGTGAAGGAGTGTCAGATCCTCAAAGTAGAATGAATTTAGTTACTAAAAAGGTTCTCGAACAAAACGGCAGCTGCAATGCTATTTGGAAATTAGATTTTAGAACAAGTTGTATGGTTGTGAATCGGTGAGAATACGCAAGTTTCATATTAATCCACCCGATTACCTCCCGATCTACGTCTACAGTAGCGTATTTTAGGGCTGCAACCTTGTTCGAACCTCCACTTTAATTCGATTTATAAGCAATAGATTCTGGGTTGTTCCTCGCTTAAATTTCAATTCAAAATTGGAGATTCCAGGTTTTCCAATTTTCTGGATCCGTCACTGATCTCGTGCGTGCGTTGAGGTATGAATCCACTTGTATTTAGAGGCTTTTAAATTTTAAATTCTTGGATCAAAGATAGTTCGATTTCCTATGATTTGTGGTCTTTGCGTTCTTCTTCGGCAACATGGTAGCACTGTTCCTATATCAGCGAAAGTTAGCGTTTTCAGACCGCAATCTTAGTCAACTACGACGCATCAAAACTGGCAGCGCTGACTACCGAAGTTACCCTCAACGAGTTTTCAGTTCAAACGATGTCCCAGAAAATGCCATCAGTAGGTGCTCAGGATCACCAAAATCTACAAACACAGCAACAGCAACCACAACAAAAACAAGAACAACAAAAACAGCAACAACAACAACAACAACAACAACAACAACAACAACAACAACAACAACAACAACAACAACAACAACAACAACAACAACAACAACAACAACAACAACAACAACAACAACAACAACAACAACAACAACAACTCTCCAAAGAATTGATTGAACATTCGGGGTCGCCAATTTCGACTAATAATTCATGGAACGAAATCACGTCATCAAAATCATCACTTCCTGCAGGTGCCGACGCGACAAATTCGATTAATTTCATATGTTCTAATGCTCATACTGCCGATCCCTCATCGTCGACCGCTGGAAAGAATAAACCTGGTGTGGCAAATGGTTCACATCGACCATTAGCTGAATTCGTCGATGAAGTGAATAACACTTGTGTGGCAAATGATTCAGATAGACCATCGACTGGAGTTGTGAGCTTTCGGAAGAAACATCGTGCTCCACCGGTTCCGGAACAAATTGTGACACACGACAACGTGATCCTAGCACCCAATATTGACTCGATGGCCATTGATAAAGCACAAAGTCGACTGGACTATGGCGACAAAACAAAGTTGACCGATGAATGTGATAATTCAAGTAATGACAGCGGCCACGATCCAAGCTCTGGCAAAGAAGATGACGAATGGCAACGACAGCGCGACGGCAATGAAGCAGCATTCGAACACCAAACGATCACGTTAGCATCAAATGATGGTAAAGGTAAGCATAGCTGCATTCAATGAGCGTTAGTCAGGGGCGCATAAAAAAGCAGTGATATGGGATATATCCCCTCCTGAAGTGTATAGAGACAAAAATAAGTCACTTTAAACAGGGTTTATGAAAACTTTCTATATGTCTCTATAAATACTTGATGGCAAAAAATGTTTACATGAGGTTATCCGTTTCCGGAAATGTATGAACGTGGATATGTAATTGATAACAAATTATATATCTGTTCAGATTTCTACTTTAACTGTATTCCGTGTATAGCCGAAGATATAAACTTCAAGTTAAGTTTAGGAGTTTATATGCTGAACAAATATTTGAATGAAGCTTATATTAAGGTTGTCCCACCTAGATCTGTAGCACTATATATATTTTAAATCAAAGGGTACTGTTGAAAAACAGTAGATGAAGCCGACCTTTGACACATCCCGAGTTCAGTGTATCGTAACTGGAAATTAACGAATATGATTATGTATACAGCTCAAATGATTTGCGGCTCTTGTACGCTTTCTCCCATAGGCTTAGACTCGGACTTTAGGCTTATATTGAGGAAAAGGTTTGCCTTCGAAGCCTAAGCATTAACTTTGAATTTGGGCAAAGTGTACACGAGCACAATTTGATAACAATGGTTAACCGGCGTCTGCATGCATATATATTGGTATATTTAGGTATTCATTTCTTTTTGCACTGTTATTTCTCAGTGAAACGTGCACATAGTTTTCATCATTTATAATACGAACTTTAGTTTGTAAATTGTCCTATGTTTTATTTAACCCAAGCTAGCGACGACTTAACTATATTTAAAAAAAATATATTTTTCCCTATGACCATTTATCGGGTCGGGAACTAAATTGTTTCCTGTAAAGGCAAACGGCCCATGTTACTTCGGAGGAGGGTGTGCCGTTTTTCCGCGGCACTAAAATAGAGTAAAGCTTAAGCTTTAAGCTATATTTTTTGGGGTCTTCGGTTACTCCCCCTCGACCCGCGTTTGTCCAAAAGTGGGCGGATTTAGAAAATTTTTTGCATATTTGAGCTTCTCATGATTTGTCCTGATCATTTCGCACCCAAATTTGAATTTTTGAAAAATTCGGTGTTTAAGGTCCTAAGGTCTTCCCTCGGGACCCAAAAAATGTTTTGTCCAAAAGTTTAACAAATTATATAACATTTGATGCAGCTTGCAGAGTTGAATCCAACGGTGATAAATTTTTGGCAATCAGACGATTGGTTAACGAATTATGGTGAAATCACTGATTTGGCGCCGACCCTATTTGACAATAACTCGTTAACCAATCGTCTGCTTACAAAAAATTTATCCCCGTTAGACTCAGCTCCGTTGCCTGCATCAAATGGTATACAATTGGTTACACTTTTGGACAAAAAATTTTTGGGTCCAAAGCGGGGACCTTGCGACCTTAAAATCGAATTTTTCAAAAATTCAAATTTGGGTGTGATATGATCAGAGCAAATCATGAGAAGATCAAATATACAAAAATTTTCAAAATCCGACTACTTTTGGCAAACGCGGGCTGGGGGGGGGGGGCTAACCGAAAAGACCCATTTTTGTTTTTAAGGCTTCGTCGTTATAGGCTTATCGTTACGCTGCGGCTCAGGCTTAGGCTTAGAAATAAGAACGTTGTATTATTGTTGCTATTTTTGTAGATTTTAAACTTATTTAGATTCAAAAACTGGCCAAAATCACTTTGAAAGCTAAATTCGTTCGTGAGTCAGGTCTCTACAATCCCATCCAATGTAATTTTTCGATATTTCGTTGCATAACGCATTGTTTATTGCTTAATAAAACCAATTTTATAAATTAAATAACGCTTTAACACTAAAGTTTTATAACACTAAAATCAAATCATATATTACTAGTAAAACAATGGCTATTGTTCATCAGGGGCGTAGTGAAAATTTCATTTTGGAAGGATATATAATCATGTGTAAAATCTTTTTGTGCGAGGAAGCGTAGCGAGCGATAAGATTTTGTTGAGTTCTGCGTGTTTTTGAGCCTTTCCAATAATTTATGAGGGATAAATTCGCTATCTCCCTTGGTATGCGCTCATATTGTTTATTGATCACAACTCAAGCTAAGAGGTAATTCACTTATAATATAAGACGCACGTATACGTTATTGCAGTTAGTTGTCTTCGCCGGCCCGAAACCCATGGGTTGTTATTGGGGTCCAGAAAATTGATGTAACTGGGGCAGGCTGAATTTGCAGCACTCATGGAGCAAACCTTCCCATATGAAGCAAAAATATGGCAAAATTTAAACGAAAAACACTTCTTGGTTTCGAAATTTAAGGTCAAGACTACAAAAGTTTAACATTTTTTCGTCAAATTGAACATCGAAAATTTTAACGTTCATTGATTTTTTTCTTGTCCGCCGCTTACTAATCCAATTTATAGACTGTACTGAATAAGTAAAAGTCGCGAAAAGATAGAACAATTGCCTATAAAAACAAGCAATACAATTGCTGAAATGCTATTAATTTTTTTTGTTATATAACTGTTATTTTCGTGAGGCAGGATGGACACGGCGGGCCATGTTTTGGCTAACGTTTGCTAGCACCGAGACAATCCCGATCGGTAAATTTGGCTCTGCACTAGTTGCATGCTCTAGCTGCTTTTCTTTTTTAACGCTGTTGCTGTCCATTCAACGCGCACAAGGATCAAAAGATCTGGTAGGCATGAGTTTCCACAATTGATTTGATGTAATTTTGAATGAAAATATAGTTACAAGAACGAAAATTTCTGAAAAAATTCCCGGCAGCATGGACGCAGGAATGACCTTCTTAGATGGTTAAGGGCATTAGTGTGACTTAGAAACTTAAGTATTTGTGAAGTACTTAACCATTTTGTCGTTTTTAAAAGCGTACTTAATTTAAGTAAATACCTAAGTCGCTGACTAAACTTGATATATATTACAAAATTTATCGTGTTAAGTTGGCGACTTAAGTAATTACTGAAGGAAACTTTGTAAAAGTAAATGCATAAATAAGAATTCAGAAATTTAGCTAATGTGTTTTATGTTTTACACTTAATAGTAGTTTTTTATATATCATATTTGCTTCTTTTTTCTTTTGTATTGCTTATCCTTATTTTGTTCTTTCTTTTAAATATACTGCACGTGCTGCTTGCTGGACATGACTGCGGTTGTTGCATTTAGAGGTTTAATGTATCAGATTCTACCTCACAATAGTTACAAAATATACCTAGTGACGGTATTAAGCTGGCGGTGTTTAAGGCTCAAAATTATTCAAATTTTTAAAAATTGAAACAGCCCTATAATTTATGTCTAAAACAGTTTGTTTACTTCTGTGTTGGAACAATGACTAAAATACGTATGTGGGGCGTTTCAGCTTTAATATATATAGATTAATTTTGGCTATTAAACGTTAATAATTGCTCCGTTTAGCGATGTTTCTTTAGTTTTTCGGCACTTTTGACGATCTATTTCGTTTTTGCTATAGTCCTTCTTGTAAAAATTGTGCAGTAATAAGAGCCCCTTATAGTTGGTTTGAAATAAAAATTTTGCACGCCCTACGACAAAAGATCGCGTTATTCTCAAATCTGGTTAGACATTGTTCTCTATTTTAGTTTGGCCAAAAATAAATTAAACGCCATTTGATTTAATTTCTAACTACTTTACAGTTTGAAAACATTGCCTTAGGTGAATAGACTGCAAAAAATAGGTTCGTATATAACGCAAACCGCTAGTAGGGGACCAAACTTTTTAGGACTGGCATGCGGCTGGAATATCAAGGTGACAACTGGGGCTAAAACTTTTCTAGGGGTCCAAAATTTTTCTTGGGGGGCAGAGCCGGAGTGCCCCTGGTTCATTTCTGGTTACGAACCCAAAAACATATCGCAAATAAATGTTTTAAAGTCGATAAGTAAGAAATTCCAGATGGTACCGTTTGTATTCTGTTAACGTATTTTTTGTTTCAAATGGTATCCAGAAAAGTATGCAACATTTTAATATTAATGATAACGTAATAAGTACTAACAATAGCAATCTCAATTCTTTCATCGCGTGCCTTAGGGGCCGTAGCCAAGGGAGGCCAGGAAGGCTCAGCCACTCCTGGAAAAATTTTTCCCCCAAAATTTTCTCTCTCTTAAAATAAAAATTTTCCCCCCGGCCCCCCGCCGCCCATTTTTAACAACAGGGGCGTATACAGAGAGGCATACTTACGGAGAATATATCCTATGACATTTCCGGAAAGGCTAGATAAAGATACTTTTGCAGATAGTAAAAGAACGTGCATAAAAGTAAAAAAATTTCTCGCTCGCTACGCTCATTTGCTAAAAACTTTTGGATGTGATTATCCCACCGAAATAAAATCCTGGTTACGGCCCTGTTCAATTGTAACACTCTGTGTGATCGCCTAATGTTGTTTCCATTGCTTGGAAAAACGTTAACATAAAACTTTACCGTTCGAAACTTAATGAAAAACAGTCTGTATTTGAGTCGGCACCAATTCATGTCCCCATTCAGGGTCAATAAAACAAGTTGGCGTTCAAAGCCTAATATTTTAGTGACAATTCGGCGACTTTTGAAACGGTCAACATTCGCTAATGCATTTTCATATTTGGCAACAACCGCAACAACAACCACGTCAACAACACCAACAACGACAACAATAACAACAACAACAACAACTGCTTCAACCGCAATAACAGCAATACAACATCAACTATCGCATCCAGTTTGATGATTGCTATACGTTTTGCTGCGCCAAAAATTGCTCTAAACTTATTAGCTGTGTAAGCATACTAATATATTTGCGCAAGTATCATGTCTTAAAATATCAAGAAACGTCATATCTATAGACTACTATTTTGATTTTAAATTCTTGAAACCACGCAAAATATTTGCTAATTGCCGTTTCTTGCGTATTTAATTGTATCCAGATTGGATGATGTATACTTGAACAAGAGTATGCCACTGAGTACATTTTATGCTGGAATGAATGCATATACCTGGCACGCGTGGCGTTTTTGGCCTACCTCCTTTATTTAGACGAGGGTACAACCAGTGCGAACCATGGCACTTCATGTATTGGGCATCAGAAATGGTCCGATTATAGCTTAGTTTTTATGGGTATTGCATGAGAAAGCGACTTCAACTCTAAATAAGGGAGGTCGGCCAAAAACGCAACGCTCGCCGGTACGTTTTGTACTATGCGGAACACCGGAACCACAACAGTTGCACACTATTGTATCATGCACTCTTGTTAGTGCCAATAGGCAACTGCGACGTCTTAAGTATTAATTGTTACATAAAGGTATGTTTGTCTTGTGTTTAAAATTGCATTATATAAATTCTGCAACGCCCCTAGAATAACACTCGTCATATGTGCGCCTACGTACGTATAAGCATATTATACATTCAACCATGCTTGCTGTTGCCAAACTGGCGCATCCATTGCGCGTCTGTCTGCAATCAACTGAACCCGTGCGTGTCTTCATTCTCTAGATTCGTTTTGCAACTATCAAAATTTAACTTGGATTGACAAAATTGAAAATATTTTCTTGCAAAAACGAATGACGAAATTTAAGTTTTTCATTAGTATAAGGTATTTTTAGCCGTTTCTAATTTATATTTTTGTGACACTAATATCTTGAACGTACTGAGTCGAAGAACTGATAGAGAACAGTGGCCATCCAATCTAAATTCATCCAAACAGAATGATTATTTTGCTTTCTTAAAGATTTCGACCACAGTTCGATAATACTATTGGTAGAGTAATTATTTTAGTCATTGTTTCGGCACAGATCTCACCAATCGAATTTGGGTACAGCGCACGGAATAAAATAGCAAACGCAATATCTTTATTGTGCCGTAATTTTTTAGGAATTGCCTGTTATCAAACCAGCAGAAGTTTTAAAATATGTTTGGGAAAATCTTTACTGAAAACCCTTTTCAAAATGTAGGTCGCTGGCAATTGTTTTTGACGCGCTGTGACTAATGTTACGTACTACAATTGTTGCAATTGTAACAATTTTAATTTCAAAACCAATCTGAAGCATGAACTAGGTTTACGATTTTAAATTATCTTGTGTTCACTTTATGAGGTCATGCTTTAAGTGAATGACTGAGAACAATTTAAATTAAATTTGAAGACTGTATTATTTTCAAATAGGAAAGATAAAAGGGTTTACGCTTTTTTATTACAGGTCAAACGTGCAAGATTTTGTAGCTCAAAGTGTTTCATAGAAATACTGTAGTAACTCAAATAAGAACGTGGTCTGATACGTATTTTGCCTTCTTAGAGTACGCCCGCTGGTATTCGGTTGTTTATGAACACACATCGGTGTTACTTGGTCGTCCATTTTTCACTTAAAACAAACGAAATTTGGGGGAGTTAATTGCTAATTTTAAACGTTTACAATACTGCCTTTCCAGGCGAACCTCTCACTAATGATGGTTTCAAGGAGGTGACAGCCTGGGCGCCACCTCTAAATTTCTGATGGGCAACAAATTTTTTGCTGAAAAATGAATGATACCCGCTTGAAAAAGTTATTCAAGGTCCACCTCCATCGAAAAATTCCTTGGACCAAAAGTGAACATCGTTATACTTCCACGGTTACACTCATGACTATTTTACTAAGTATATATAAGCCTCATAGTCAATGCTTTTACAACAACATGGATATTGGAAAATGAACGTATGACCTATTTTATTTTGTCATGATAATTATAGGCCAGGTGGTCACCGAAGGTGTTTATCAACAAAATGCAGTTTTAAATTTTTGTCATTGTTGTTAAAAAGTTTTAACCTAATTATAGTAAGACGGGTCTTTCCAGCTATGCGCCTCGCAGCCCGTGTTTACTCAAAAATCGTTGGTTTTAAAAAATTTAGTATATTTGAGCTTCTCATGACCACCCCTGATCATTCCACGCCTAAATATAAATTTTTGAAAAATTCTATTTTTAAGGCTGCGAGGTCCCCCGTATGCAAAATTTTTTATGAATCCAACGATTTTGAGTTAACGCGGGCTGGGGGGTATAAAGAGAAAGACCCGTCTCACTAATTAGGTTAAACTTTTAACAAAAAATGGCAAAACTTTTAAAATCGATCCATTTTGGGCAGAGGCGGGCTGGGGAATAACGGACAAGTCCCAGTGAGACTTTAGTTGCTGTTTGCTGTTTCGGTAGCTTATTTTGATTTTATTTCAAACTGGAGTGATGTCCTTTGGACATTAGGATAAGTGCTGGATCGAGGGTAGAATGGCGAGATGTATTTCCCACTAACCGGGTGTAGCAAAGATTTCATTTCGGGAGAGTTTACCGTTATGTGTGCATTATTTTCGTCGGTGAGCCAAGCTATATAGTAATGGTTTCCACCTCTATTAGGTTAATATACTAAGCCCGTTTTTTTCTTGTGCTTTTTTAAATTTTGGGATATATAATGCTGCCCACAATTCCTCCCAACCATGTTATGCTAAAGTGTTTATAAGGTAAAAGTATTTTGAGCCCATGTAAAAACTAGCGTCGGGACGTTTTAATGCAGGACTGTAATAGAGTAAGCTTAAGCTTTTTACTAAATTTTTTGCTTAGGCTTACACTGCAAGTGAGTCAAATTGACTCTCTCCGAAATAGGCTCTACGGGACTACAAAAGCTGAGTCAAATTCGACTCCCCAAGACTCAAACGTGTGTCTCGTTTGACTCTGACGGAGTCGAATTTGACTCAGTTTGAGTAGTCCCGTAGAGCCTATTTCGGTGAGAGTCAATTTGACTCACCATTTATTGTAGTTTAGGCTTAGGAATATGCTTATACTGCTGTAACGGCCCTGTTTTATATACTTTGATTATATTTTGAAACAATTTTTCACATTCCTTTGTATTAAGATGGACCGATTTGTAATATTTCGTTATATACTGCAATAATTAAACATATTATGGCCAAAAAATTTTGCCTCGGGATTAAGCTTAGATTGAAATAATAAACAGTATTAAAATGATAAAAAATTATTTTCAAATCTGATTCAAAACAGCTCTAATAGCTTGAAGTTTGTTTTACAAGATTTGTGCTAAAAACTTTCAAATATTTATAATATTTACAACCGTGTGTTTCTATTTCATTTTCACGGGGTTTTTATTCAATTAACAAATTGGCCCATATGTAATCTTAAGGCGTAGTATAGTGAAAAGGTTACGTGGAATCAGTAATTACAGTAACACGTTAGCAATGCGTCCGAACCCTGACGGAGCGCTTTAACGTTTCAGGCCCTAAAGGGGGGTCAGTGGGGCTCAACTCTACAAAAATTTTATCTCCCTTTAGAAAAGTTTTAGTCTCGCATGCAAGTCTTTCAAAATCAACAACGTGGCATGCGTAAAATTGATTAGCCTTCTTCCTGGCACGTTGAGCTTTTGCTACATGTTAGCTGCATTTGAACTGCATAGCAAAATTAAGTAAATTACGGGATTGCAAAAATATGAATAAAGTTAATCGCAGTACAGGATACCTCGAAAAGGCGGGAGATAAACCTTCTATAGTATTGCCACTGTATACAATTTTTAAAATGAATTTTACCACATTCCCCGAAAACAACACACCAGTGGCGGATCCAGGATCTGTAAATGAGGGGGGGGCAAAATTTCACAGGTAATAAACTTACTTTTGACCCATACACAAGCCACGAACTATTGTCACGAAATTGCTATATAATCTTTGTCGAGATGCTGTTGGGGGGGCACGGCCGGGGTGGCCCCCCATGGATCCGCCATTGCAACACACAATACTATATGGTCAAATCTGTTGAACACAAATTTTAATTCTTAGAGGTAAAATTGAAAATAAACATAGTTTATTATTTTGTAACCACGATAACACCCTAAAATTGTGACTTGAAATTGAAAACAATCTGTGAAAAATTAAGTTTTTTTAAAATATAACTTTCGTATTTTAGAATCAACAAATTTATCAAATATTCGCCATCATCTGTCGGAAGGTTCCGTTCAACGCGAAATTGATCTCAACCCCACAATTCCAACTTCAACTAGTCTCGACAGTGATACTGTAACTTTTGAACAGACCGCATCTAAATTCGACAACTTTGAGCCTAGCAACTTTCGCCCTAATTCCGTCGATAAAGTGATGAGCAATTTAAAATTTAACCCTACTTTACTTGAAAGAATTGAATCTGAATATGGTAAATATCAAAATTTGGACAAGAAACGTGATAGTTGTCGAGGGATCCACGGGACTAGTGATATCCCCGAGACAATAAATCAGCCAGCGGGTTTTAATTTTGAAACCACCAGTAGAGATAGTTGTACCCATAGTCGAACAGAAAAGCCTATAACGACACGAATAGAGCTTGGTGATAACGCAACGTCTATTGGCGGAATAAGGTCAGGAATTTACGATGAAATTTTGGGTTCTAGAAACTTTGGAGACATTCCGAGAACAGGAACAGGAGCTAAACCGGATACAGGCCTGAGTAACGATAGCGGGTTTGCAAGTCCAGATAACGATTCCACAAGAAGTCGGGTTGCAGCGGAAACTAATGATGGTACTCATATTCAGCTTAATCCTAGCAGGTACAAACCACTAGAGGCTGAGAGAAAAACTGACAATTCGAATGATTTGGATATAACAGCGCAGGCGACTGTTTGTGTTGAAGGAGCGAGAGATGAGCATAAGGATATCATAGGAAGTTTCGGGCACATTGATCCTAGTGAGCTATATAGCGAGGTGCGACGCAAGTCAAAGTCCGAAGCAGTTATGGTGAGAAATTCAAATTTCGACGCGGAAGCACAGCCGAAACGCATCTATCAAACTTACTCTCAGAACTATGCTAATCATCCTGCGGATGACCTGGACGACCAAATGCCTACTGATTTTTGTGAGGCAACAGTTATGGCGAGAAATTCGAATTTCGATGCGAAAGCACAGCCGAAACGCATCTATCAAACTTACTCTCAGAACTATGCTAATCATCCTGCGGATGACCTGGACTACCAAATGCCTACTGATTTTTGTGAGGCAAAAATTGAACTTAAATTAGATCCGCCTATATTAAACTCAGGGGCTGCTGGCGTTCAACAGCGTTTCGGGCAAAATACTGAGTTTTCACCCAGCTCCTATTCTAAAACAACGGTCACACTAGTGGCTGACCAGACTGAATTCGAGCCTGATTTATTATCTAAGCCTAAACTTGATTCTAAATCTAAGATTTCACAGTTACCGGAGGACCTCAACCAACATACTGAGCAACAGCGTTTAAAATATCAATACCCAAAAACAAGCGTCACAGTCGCAGCAGATCAATCAAAACCCGAGCCTGATTCATTACCAAAGCCTGAACTTGAGCCTAAACCTAACCATTCGCTGCTACTGGCGAATAACAGCCAGCACACCGAGCAGCAGCGATTGAAGTACGAGTACAGCTTACTTCAGCGAATGTTTATTCAGTGGCAAAATTCCACTGAACAAGCGAAGCAATTTCGCCGAAATTCAAAAAATTTGACGTCAGCTGAACGTGAAAAGTTATTTGAATTTGAAAATTTACAACGTCAACTTTATCAACAACACGCGTTAGTTCAACAACTGTGTTATCGTTTGAGTTACCAGCCCAATGGTAACACTTCAAAGCCGAACAGTTTCAATTTCAACGTTTCCAGTTTGAATTTAGATCAATCTGTGGAGTTTGGTAGACATTTAGACGATTTCATGCCACATAGCCAGGACTTAGTCGACTGGTTGCCTAGCGAAAGTTGCCCTTCTAAAATCGGGAAACATTTGGCTAAATTAGAAAACGACCCAGAGGCACCGCCGGTTTCGTGTACTAAATCTGCTATGGAGTCCAATAATTTTACCGGATACAGGTTCACTGGTGGAAGGTACTCTTCGGCAGGCCACCTACGAACCGCAAACATGGAATCAAATGAGGGGTTTGCATGTTCTAACTTACACAGGTTTACTTCGGCATCCTTGACCCGAAATGAACCTGGCACATTCTCACATTCTGAAGAAACCATATTTAACGCGGATGTTAGCGATAATCACCTTGTTGCGCGACATTTTGCTCCGCCGATAACAACCAATAGCGACCGCCCATTGGATGATTTACGCGTTCAAGACGACTTGACTAAAGAAATTATTCGGAAATCAAAAGCAGGGTGGATACCGCCAACGATGTTTTCTGATTATTGTGACGGCAGAACCACTCTTGATTCCACGCCGAAATTTGCAACAGTCGCCAAACTCCAAAACGAAGAACCCATTCCAATTTTAGGCGAGGGCAATAACACCAGCTATGGCCAACAAAGTCAGTCTAGTCCAAATTTAACAGCGAGTTCTTCAGCGAAATTCTCCGAAACCAAATTTCGCGCTGGGGTAAGCTTCTCTGATGCTCGAGTGGTTTCAAATTGGGACCCTGCCGCAGATGATAGCATAACGTTTTATTATCAGTCACTTTTTGCAAAACAGCTAGCCAATGGGAACCATGTTCGGGCTACAGAGATTGCCAGGCCTGCTCCGACAAAAGGAATTTTAAAAAATAACTCAACGAAAGAATTTGGGTTGTATTACGGTAATTCGTCTCAGCATACAAATTCTAGGTCTTCAGATGACATAGCCAATAAAAACAGCCTGCGTCGTGAACGTGATATGTTAGGGCGCCCATCACAGGAAGACAATGTTTGTTTCAGCAGCGGTAGTTTCGCAAGTGACCCTAAAACCTCACAACTGCCAAAATCCATGCCGAAATTTAAATACGAGTTGCCTAGCTGGAGCAGATCCGCAAACACCCGAAATCACTTTAGCAATCGCCAAGTGGACACAACCAATATTGTCTGGCCAAGTACATTGAGGCAGCAAAATGTCGCGCGACAAGGTGAACACGTACACGGTAGTACAACGGCTGATCAATCCAGATCTCGGTCCCTACCACGACAAGCTGGACATTATTTCACTTCAGAACCAGAACAAGATGTCCACTTTGCCAACGATAATTTCAAGCTTACTTCCAATACAGATTCAAGCTATAACACTTCAGATTTTTCTGCAAAAGACTCGACCCACAACTTTGACAGTTTTCGGCAGGAGAATTCTGGTCGCGAGAAGACAAATCGCTCCGCCTCAAATCAATATACACATATTTTACTGTCATGCGAGCCAAATGTCAATAAAAATCCAGCGCCTGATGTTTCAAGAACATCTAGAATTCAAACACCCAATCAGCGACAAGCCAGGCTAGCTAGCTATTTTGGTGATAAAAATGATCAATCTTGGGATAAAAACGAAATTGACAACAATTATTGCAGCGTTGGCGACTCGTATGACGAACAAGAACCTCGATGCCGTCCGCCAAAGGAGGAACCGAAACATATTAGAAATTTTGAACTTCGAAATTGCCAATCAAACATTAAAACCAATTCGTATCAAAAGCAGCAACCGCTAACCTATACCAGAGGCAACAATAATAAAACACCAGATCGAATGCTTGAAAAACACAACGAAAAGTCAAACGTTGTTGTGCCAACAGTGATCGTTACGCCACACAAAAATGAAAAAACAAATAAATTCTCGGACAGATCATCTCCGGTTGAAAATAGTGAACCTCCTCTTATTCCCGAACCGCCCCCACCACCAACAGCACCCCCTGCGGTCCGCGTACCTGCCGCTAATTCGAATCAGCCAAAACGGCGTCAGACAGATGCACAACTATCGAAAGGGACGACAGACCGAAGTGTCGGTCGTGAGCAACTGCTGGAGTCAATCAGAGCACTTGGAGGAACAAGTGGTCTTCGAAAAGTAAGCGAACTGTTTTGACGCTATTGCAAAAATTTAAGTCATATCTCTTAAAGCAGTGTATTATTATGAAACAGTGTAAATAATTGAACGCGTTATCTCACAGGTGCCGCAAAGGGGGGCTGTGTCATCCAGTATTTAAGTTGACGGCAGGTAAAGCACTCCAATTTTACGTGCGGGTGACATTTTCCCAATTTTTTATTAACGTTCTCAACATTTTGAGACATGTTTGGCAGGGTGCGACCGGATATCCGGTTCTGGCAAAAAATCGGCATCCGGCTCCGGTATTTTTTGTTGCCTGATATTTGTTTAAATATTTGAAAAAATAAAACTAATTGACTTAGATTGACTTACTTTTATATATTTATTATGTCATAAATTGTTTTATGTAAACCATTTTAAAATTTTGAATAAGGTACGTATATTGGATAGCAGGGTGGTAACGACAAGAATAGGAGGTCTAAAAAGGTATATGCCGTAATAAGTGAGGTGCCAAGTTATCAATTTTATTGATTATCTGCATGCATATCTATTAGTTAGAACTCAAGTAACTCAAACTACATTCACAGTGCAAACCAATTTTATATTTGCTTCAATCTTAAGGCGATTAGTTCAGTTGAGAACAAGTGTAACTTCCCATTCGAAATTTTTTCTCAGAACGTAGCTTCCATTCCAAAATTCTGGCTAGGCCTCTGGTTGCATGCCGGCCACTTTGTAGTTTACGTTGCAGTTTACGTGAAGGTAAGTCAAAACTAAGCTTAAGCGAAACAATAGCGTTAAATCCTAAGGTACATACACCTCTATTTTGTAGTATCTTACAAAAACTGGATGCCCGACCGTGAAAGTAAGACGGGTCAAACAAATATTGCAACTGAACGCAACGTTACATAAACAAAATAATGGAATAGGTTCATTGTTAAAGTGTTAAGCTTTGTCTCGAAAACACTTTTAATATAGGATAGGGAAGGAAGAATTGAGAGTCACGTTCTGATATCTGAATGCTACTTAGATACTTCATTTTAGTTTTTTTTGCTTGAATTTCAGTTATTTGTGGAAATATATAATTAAAAAATGTATGTTTGTGGTAATTTTTGAGTGATAGGCTATTAATTTACGAAAAAACCCTTAATTAGTGCGCTCAACCAATAATTCAAACAGTAATATGATTTAATAAACCAGAATACAAACTATAAACTTATAAAGGAATATTAGATTAAATAAACAATCGAATTAACTATCCGGCTCCGGCCGGATATTAGATTATCCGGCTCCGTCAGTTTTTGGTATCCGGTCGCACCCTGATGTTTGGTGCACCCGAGATTTAACTCAGTTCACTGGTCCGACATTTAGATGATGGTTTTTATTTCTAAGCCGTTCTGAACTCATTTTAGTTGACGAACCCAGCTGCCAAAAAACTACGGTGTCTTGCTTCTATCGAGAAATCTAAGAATCGGATCATCCTTACATGAGCAACGGTAAATGAAAAATTAGCATCTTGTTGTTCGCCGCTAAAATTGCGTCTGGCTTCTGGCTTACGTCATATACGAGTTTTCATGCCCTACTGTTTCACCTCAAAGACGTGTACAAGCTTTTGAACAACCCGCCGGCACATAGATGACAGAACTTTCATACGCAACATTGTAAATAAGAACATCAAAAGTGTACAATAGTGTGGGGCAGGGAATAGATCGACCTACGTGAATGTTCCCAAGGGGAAAGGTCAGCATAGACGGGTCTTTCTGAGGAAAATCGGTCTAGGTGGATCTGACGGAGAAAGCAAGGCCTGTTAAGTGGTGAAAAGATTCACCCTCAATCCTGCGCAATAAATCCACCACTGTTGAAAACACATTCCAAGCTGCGGCAAAAACAGTCTATTAAATTTTGGAGTTCCAGGCAGTGACTGGGCCGTGCCGGGATTCGGAAGCCAGAAGGCCCACCTCTTCCCATCCATACCAAATGTTTGTCTTGTTGTGTCGTTGCGCTGTAAATTTTAGTGAGTTGATTTCAACTCCGAATGAGTTGAATCTACTGAGAGGCCTGAGTTCTGAACTAGGTATATTGCAATTCAGAATTCTGAATTGAGTGAGCTCTAACTCAGAAATAACCACAATTAACTAATTATCACTCTGAGTTGATTAATAATGTTATCGGGATTTGATATTAAATTTTTAAATTTCATTTCAGAGCGCGTTGAGTTCAAAATCTACCGCGGCTGTAACTGTTAGTCGTCGATAATTGAAGCGATCAGTGCTGAAATACATACTTTTATTTGTGATATTTTCCATTATCGCTGCCAAGGACCGTCAAAAAGTGTATTTTAAACTTCTAAACTGTAATATATATTGTGTAATAAGTGTTGACAATGTTTTGAGTTTTTCTCAAAAAATATCCGGATACATACACTAGCGGATCCAGAGGGGGAAATGAGTGGGAGCGTGCGCCCTCTCATCAGAAACTTTTGTGATAAAATTGTAAAGTAGCTCCCTGCCTTACAATTTTTCTTTCCCGTGTCAGAAAATTGGCACAAGTACTGTATTGACCCGAATAAGAGGGGGTCCCATTTTGAGTCCCGATCAATAAGAGTCCGTATTCCTAATAAGAGCCCGTAAGCGGATAGAGTCCCTAAACCCTAATTAGAGTCCATAAATGACAGTTATCCCTAATCGTGGCACATAAATGACTCCAGGACCAAATAAAGTTGAGTTCGAAACTTAATAAAGCGTACTTAAGTTTTGAAAATAACATTCCAAAGAATAACCTTGAATTATCGCTCAAGCTTTTGATGCAACGCAAAAAAGTTTAATTCAACGGATAGTTGCAATACCGATATATATCAGAAACGAAGGACGGCAAAGGGCGTGTTAAAAATAAATAACAGTCCGTAACCGAATAACAAGGGGGTACCCTTTGGAGCGGCCAAATAAATATCAGTCCCACCTCTTATTCAGGTCACTACAGTATAGCATACAATAAAAATTTTCGTCTCATAACTTATGCCAACCCGCCTCCGTCAAAAATTTCTGTATCTGCTGCTGAATAAATGGAATTTTACAGAACCCCAGAATACTTTGAAACACAAAGAATGCAACCGTGTGCTATTCAGAATGGCTGGAACGCTAGTTTAGTGGTACACGTTGTATGACATGACCGGCCTTTTAAAGTTTGAAGCTTTAAAGGTTTTAAAGTTTGAAAATTTCGCAGTTTCTGATATGTTTTCGCTTTGAATTTTTGGAAGAAAAATCTTGAATATGTTATGGCCACTCAATATATAGAAAAATGTTCAGACTGTCAAGGTTGTTTTTAACGTTCGAATCTGAGCCAAATTTTTTTGAAGGCGACAATATTTTTTATAAAGGGCACATTGGTTACCGATCCTGCCCTTTTAAATTATGCCCTATGAAGACATATTTGCATTTTTTTGACCTTACTTTTGATAAATACTGTATAATGTGAGTACATAAGAAGCTGGGCCCCATAGCTAGCTCATCTCGCTGGTGGGAGCTAAAAATTTCTAGGAGTATAGGTTTTTAATGAGTTTTGCAACAAAGGTTGAAAATTTTTTAGGAGGAGCCAAAATGTTTCCAGGTGGAAGCCAACGCTCAGCCCCGCTTGGCTACGGGAATGATAAGAATACCCTATAAAAGCATCTGATTAAATTTAATTGTATTGTATTATGAATTATTAAATCATTTGAATTAAACGTTAACTTACTGCGCAAAATTCCAGTCACATACTGTTTATCGGCACTTGGAACGTTCCGCTTTATCAGTGTATAAATTAGTTGTTCGTTTTTGGTTAGCGCTTATTAGTGATCGGCAAAGAATATTTTTTCATATCCGGATATCCGGCAATTCGTGCCGGATATTTATACGGATATCCATATATGTCCGGATATCTGAAATGAAATTTTCTATTTCGGATATCCGAAACTCGATTTTGTGTTCTGTGAGTTTCCGAACCTCAATTTTCGTTTCTT
Source organism: Enoplolaimus lenunculus (assembly GCA_030248215.1). Lineage (NCBI taxonomy): Eukaryota > Metazoa > Nematoda > Enoplea > Enoplida > Thoracostomopsidae > Enoplolaimus > Enoplolaimus lenunculus. Next base: position 54,359 of record JASANG010002018.1, read on the forward strand.
AAGCACTTGCTTTAACTTCTTGCTCTAAAGGAAGTACCCTGACCCTCAAGCAAATTGATATGAGCATAAAAGATACAATTCTAAAAATCGGTATTTATTATGCCACACGCAAAAAAGTATTTCTGAATTGGCCCATGTAAACCTCGCTGAGGCCCAATATCCCACCATCCCATCATAAGAATTTGATGTGTGGTCGAAAGTGGGATTTTGAGATTTTGGGACTTTGGGATATGGTCGAAGGTGGGTTCTGGGATTTTGGAATTGAGGGATATGGTCGAAGGTGGGATTTCGCGATTTCGATATATGGTTGAATGTGGGATTTTGGGATATGGCCGAAGGTGGGATTTTGGGATTTCGGGATATGGTCGAAGTGGGATTTTGGGATTTCCAGATATGGTCGAAGTTTGGATTTTGGGATTTCCGGATATGGTCGAAGGTGGGATTTTGGGATTTCGGGATACGTCGTACAAACATCAACCCATGTTACTTATACTGGAGTCGCGCATTCCTCAGAAAAACTTTGTGTTAAATAAAACCGCTAAAACGTCCCAGAGGAAAATTAGCGTTGCATTGAATTTACATATAAAGCTTGACCTGTGTGAAACCCAGCCGTATATCGAATTCTACATAAACTCAGACCCATGTTACTTTTAGGGCCGTAGGGGTTTCTATTATTACAATTTTCGCTTAAGAAATAAAGATTTTGAATCATCTTGGAACAATTGTGCATGAATGTGGTTTAATATTCTGACTGAGGTTTGAATGTCAGCTCCAGCTACTTTGGTGGTGAAACCATGCAAATTATTCCATAAAAAATTTTAGACAAAAGCATTTCGGATATCCAAAAACACGTTTCATTTCGGATACATATCCGGATATCCGGGGCCCATCAATAGCGCTGCATTTCGACGGACGCTACGGAACTCAAAAAAATTTTGTTTACAAATTGACACGCGGTGTCATGCGGTAATTCACGGACGTTCGCCAAATTTTGTGTTTCCGAACCTCAATTTTCGTTTCTTAAGCACTTGTTTTAACTTGTTGCTCTAAAGGAAGCACCCTGACCCTCAAGCAAATTGATATGAGCATAAAAGATACAATTCTAAAAATCGGTATTTGAGTGCCAATCAATAGGAGTCCGTATCCCTAATAAGAGTCCGTAAGCGCATAGAGTCCATAAACCCTAATTAGAGTCCATAAATGTCAATAATTCCTAATGTATCGTAAAAATGACTCCAGAACCAAACAAAGGTGCGTTCAAAACTTTGAAGCGTACTTAAGTTTTCAAAGTACGTTCCTAATAATAACCTTGCATATTCATTTCGGATATCTGGATATATCCGGATAAATATCCGGCAAGAATTGCCGGTTATCTGGATATGAAAAAATATCCGATGCCCATCACTATTCCTAACATAATTTCCGGCATTTCAATAACGGAAACTGATTTTAGCCACAAGTGGTTTTCTAGTTACACCCTGGTTTTCTACAAAGAAATGAGGAAAACTTGAGCTTCTTGAATTGCCCGTTGCAGAATGTTGAGAAATATGCCCACTTTTAAACAGCAGTTTTATAGCAGATACCGGAATGGTATGTCAGTGTTTGCCGGATATTAAACCGGAATCGAATAAACGATCCGAACGCGACAATCATAAAATTATTACCGAAACTCTCATTTTGGTATCCTGAGCCTGACATTAGCCTTACGTGATTTTGAAATATAAATATTTTATCAACTCGAGTCAATACGCAGAAACGTTCATTTGTTTAAACATAAATGTACGCAATATGTTGTATCCGCCATAAATAACGCGCTTTCATAATCATAGTTTAGTGTACATATTTACGTAAGATGTATACACCAGCTTTTGGCAAGACATTTGCGAATTCATTTGAATGAAAAGTATTCTATAAATCATTTAAATTCAACACAGTTAACAAGATATAACCTAAACGATGTAGAGCCCAATCGATCTCTATTGACAAGTTTTTTGATCGTCTTCTTAGTCCATGTCTACGGGACTGCAATGGAGTAAGCTCAAGCTTTAGACAATTTCTAATATCTATGCATATATTTATATTTCACATCTAAACATCACAATTTAGTATCATTTCAAATCATCAAACCTAAATCCTTTCAGTGTAACTTTAATCAATTTTTTAAAACATGTATATTATAGCCAGACAATACAATCAATAAAGCACAATAAATTGCTGGAAAGCTGTAAAATGCAGAATTATCACAGTACAAGCATAGCTCTAGAATGTCGCAATAATCAGTCACGCAAGCTGCGTATAAATCTCGAATTACGACTTAGGCTAAGACATAATCCGAACTACCGATTGACTTACAACAGATTCAAAATCGCAAAAAACCCGCAAGCATTACGACGAAATTTCTCTTAATCAACGCAAACCTGGAAACCGTAAAATTTTATATTAAGAATTTACACAATACACATGTATATCTACATAATGGGGGCATACCAACACAATAAATATGGCACACAGAATCACACATACTATTGCACACCGCCTGTATCGGATCCAGAAATTTATCATAATGGGTTTAATTTTAGTACTAATCTTTATACAAAGATGTTTTGTAATGAATAGTAGAAATTCGATATTAATTGTAAGGCAGGCAGGGGGCGCACCCCTTCTGAAACCGCCCTCACAGTCCACACTATGACCAGTACTATCAAGAGTCGATAATGTCTGTTAGACAAGAGTGTGCAAATTGGCACACTCTGCGAACACAGAATGAAGATACCCAACGTGCATTTCATTTTTGACGTAGCGGTAGCACGCGAAATATAAAGTAAGTTGCATACCTGTCTATGAGCCATCGTCACCTCTTGGTATCATGAATACATACGTACGACTAGAGCAAAACACAAAAAGGCACTAATAAAAAAGTGGCAAGATTCATAATAATAATAATAAATTAGAATAATACCACTAAAACTACACAATTAGGGTCATCCAGGTTGTGAAATAAATACATTTTGTGTCCCGACCCAACAGTTCCATTTTGAATTCCGTATAAGATACACAGTACAGAAATGCATTAATAAAATTTATGAAGATAAACTCAACACACATTAACTAAAGTGGAACTGAACGAAATAAATAACACTTCTGCTAGTAAAATTTTATCACGACATAACGGAATGCATTATGACAAGAGTTCCGTCGGAATTCCTGCAAAAATTCGATTCCTTTATATATTCCTGCATACAAAAACGCATGAACAGAATTTTTTGGTTTGGGGGCAAGTAATTCGTAATCATTTAAATAGTGAAAACGTTGGCTTTGAAAATTTATTTCAAAACGAGTGTTTTTGCAATTAGCTCAGTTTGTTAATAAGCTATTAAATTAAAAATCTGATGTATTTTCGGCAAAAAATTCAATTCCTGATCCTGTTGCTACAGCAAGATTTAGTTTCTGTTGGAACCCTGATTATAACCAATGTCCCATTTGCATAATTTCCCCACTGTTCAGTGTGCTCTGCAGCTATACTAACCGTTGACTTGACATAACTCCGAACAGCGAAAACATCAGATTTACAGTAACCTTTCATTTAAAGACAGTCACTAAACGAAAGCCTTAAATTGTCATTCGAGTATTCCGCTACATAACCAAACGGTCCTCAGTCTAACAAAAGCACAATAATGTTATGAGCTGCGCTTGTAAATGTTTTGGTTAAAAACAAAATAAACAATAATACTTAAGTTATTATGCTCAATATATGTACTTAAATATGATGATCAAACAAACGTAAACAAAAATACATACAACACTTTTATAGACTCACACGGAACAGGACCGAATTCGGGTTTCATCTTTTTTCAAATTAGAATCTCACACAGTGTGTTTTCTTACCACAGAACTCTGAGATTATTATGTTCCACTGAACTGATAAAAGTCCTTCGGTCGTTATTAAAATTATGAGCACAAACCTAATCAAAAAGTCGATTTTTGTAGAAACTGGACTTAAGCTCGGCAGCGCAGTGTGTGAAGAGTTTCTTCCCCGTAAATTGATGTCATGTCATACCAAATAATGCAGGTAATAAGTAGCAAACAAGTTAAAAACCATAACACAGTTCAGACTCCATTCCAATAAAAAATATAATACTGGAGCGCATAACAATTAACGGTCGAAACACACATTTATGTAGCAAGTTCTCATGATCAAATTAGCAGAGTTTGGCTTACGCTGACATGCTGAAATACACTTCTGCGTACAAACAACAAGTTCTTACCGCTGCTAACAGTGTTTAGAACAAGCTGTACGTAACACAACGAGGACAGATCATCAAAAAATCCGAATTAGGGTCCGTGTCAAAGATGGGCGGTCTCGGTCAATTTTAACCGTTACCGAAAATAAAAGTAAGATTTTTAACAAAACATTTGAACAATTTTATCTGCTTTGAATTGCCGCTTCATACAATTAAACTACTGAATCTCCTCCAAAATTTATTTTCTACTTTATTTTTCACTTGGCTACTGTCGCCATACCCTTCGAGCAGGCTCGGAACAAATCACAATGTATCAAAACACCCTCGCTACAATCCCTAGATCAGAGCTATAGTGTCGCTTTTGCTCCCGAACAAACCGAATAGACTGGAAAATTTTTTAACATAGCGATAATTTAAAAAATGCACATGACCCATAATTTTTTAAACGATGCCTTAAATGTTTAAAACACAAAAATGCAATTATTTGTGCTTTGTCAAAATAAAATCAAAGTGTTTTGTGTTTCTTTCAACAATAGAATTTTGAGTAACTGGAGGGGTTATTCTGTTTCTAAAATCGCTGTATAACCAGGTAGCGGTGCTCCACAATCGTTCGCTATCTGTGTTGGCAGGCGAAATGTGCAAATACTTCCGGGACAAAGCTGTGATCTAAGAAATATTTTTGTGATTGCTTATCGCTTTTTCACATCTTTGGTGTCGGTTTGTAAACCACCGAGACTGAAAAAAGCGAGACCGAGACCGAGACTAGCCAAATCCCGAGTCCTGCCGAGACCGAGACCACCCATCCCTGGTTCGGGTTTTCAACTCTGTATCTAACATATCCGTAATGATGCTAACGTCAAAATAGCCTAACTCAAAAACAACACAGCTTCAAAAATGGCACTTTATTCCGTAGCGCTCGAGATCGGTTCCAAGCCCAGCAAGAAGAAATACTTTGAAACCAGCACAAGTTTCTAGCCTTTATTGTTCTTGCAAACGCCTTCTTTATCGAGCTCAGCAAAACATTCCGCTTCTAGAAGATCAACTTTCACCCAAATATGTGTCGATAGTAGCTTTGCGTCGAGTACTTTATACTTCAGACTTGTTAAACCGTCATGGAGATACCGGGATTTAACTTGGTACATCAGATTGAATCTAGAATCAGACAATTTGAAATTCAAGACAGTTTACAATTCCGTAACCAAACAACCATGTATATCGATTATGCATGTATTAGGGTACGGACAAAAAATAGACACCCAGCTCTGATATTATATATTACTGGAGATTTAGCGTTGAAAACTAAATTGTTACTTTCATGGAAGATATCACATTACATATCAGTGATTTAATTCGAAAAGACAGAAATAAGTATGTCAGTAACTGATACAAAACCTTTGTAGGAACAAAATTATAAACCCGCGTTGGCGATAGATGGTGGGTTAACTAAGAGATTTTACACTTCAATTGCTTTCTGCTGGAAACCGATAAACCGGCAAAAATCTGTTAAAACCGAATGCACAAATTTCAGCAAGTTGTGATATCAATTAAGTGGTTGTAAACGCCAATTTAAGCATGTTTCTTTTGTATACCAGAAAAACTAGCCGACAAATGATAAATTGTTAAACAAATTATTAAACGTTTTGACGAAAAACTTTTTCGCACTAAAGAGGGACCTATGGTCTCAAAAATCGAAAGAGAATCACATATCATAATTTGAAACTTACGAATACCAAATACAAAACAATTATATAATTCTAACAAAACAAAAAGAAAAGAAGTTATATAAAAAGACTAAAATAAAATAACTATACAATAAAGAAAAATAACAATACAAAAAAGAGAACCGACCTGCATGTATTTGTTGGATTTGCCTTATCTCGCTTATGTTTGATCATTTTGTACCGAGCAATTTTCGGCGAATAGCGCGATACAGAATATCCAGCCAAACCAACCCTGAAATACTATGAGTGGCGCTATAGTTTTTAATTATTTTAATGCCGTGTTTGTGTAACAGTCGATTAGAAATTTTTAGCATAGCTCTAGTTTCCCTAAAAAGAACCTATTATTCTAGGATCCCAAGATGTTATTTCCGTAAGATAACCTCAAACGCCTTTTTTAAAAATCTCTCGTAACATAAAAGCACTTTATGCACCTTGACCGAACTTCGTCATCTTCGCCTCCCCAACCCCAAAAATCATTTGAATAACCGTTCATTTTCTGCATCTGCTCACGTGTCATCGCTGTTACTCCACCGAAAATTGCTCCATAAGGCAATCTATAAAAACAAAAAATCACTTACAAAAAGTGGATAACAAGTAAACTAGGACTCTTTAAAACATAAGCAGCGCAGAGCAGTCTTAAACCGATATACTGCAATAGCGGATACGCCTTACGTATATATAACGCTCGCAATTCAAGAAAATAGTATGGGTTCAAGAAGCGTAAAACTTCTAGTATATACCGATTCTGGCAAAAACTTGTGATTCCGATTCAATTCAGTTCCGTTTGACACCCTGAAAATAATGAATGCAAAGCTTTGATATACTTACGTAGCATAAAAGTGCAAACCGGAACTGGATTATAACAGAATCGGAATCGGAACAGCTAATTTATGCCGGAATCGTAATCGGAATTGAAACTAGAAATTTTGTGACTGTATGGATAATTTGAATTAACATAATACTGATTTATGGTGTCTGCTGGGTGACAACAATCTCCAAAAACGTCGCATGAAAAACATAGCCAGGCTTTTGGCTCTGTAAAGCTAAACTACAAACAATTATTGATAAGCAAATTCATCAAAAGCTATTTAACATATAAATGATACATAATTTTCATGCAATGTATCACCGCAATAAGTAGAATAAAAATTAAAGTTTCGAAATTCCGATTTTGATTGATTGTGTAATCGGAATCGGAACTAGTTTTGAATCGGAATTCTATTCGAAATCGGAATTTCGGTTGCACTCTGCTTACCGTACTTGTCCTTATTAAGTAGTTATATACTAATTTCTCTATATGCTTCCACGTCTTAATTATTAAGAATTTTGGAATTGTCCCCAAATTTTTTTAAGAAATCTAAAAGTTGCCTAAATTTTTTAATTCTTAAAAATGTCTAATTCCGATGACTATATTGTTTTTAAAACTTACATGATGAAGGCTAACCGTGATTATTTTTACGTCCTTATATTATCCATTACTACTTTGTACGTACTCATTCATTGTGAACTCACTTGTAATTAAATTTATCAATAGCGACGGACATGTGTCGTGGCTGTTCGGGACAATTGTACAAATTTTGGTCGTTTTCCGTTACCAAATCAACGTCATGAAATATCGCACACTGAAAATCGTATCGAGTCACTGCCTCCACATACCCGACGTTTATTAATTTGGCTCGATTAAATGTTTGGTTATCTACCTAAAACCAGGCGAACAAGTAGACTAAAATAAAAGTACTGCGTACTGCTGTAATTGTTCCTGGCCCCTTATAAACATATATAAGTATTTTTCTTGGCACACAATACTTTAGCACTAAATATTCAAATCATAGAATTAGATACTTTGAGTAATTAAAATAGTTCAACCCAACAGGGTATAAGACACTAAAACAAAAACACAAGTTAAAACTATTATGTCGTTTTCACAATAATTAATATCCCGCACTATATACTAAGTTCTTTTAAGCCCATTCACACGTGCAAGCTTTTGCAGCAAAAATTCGCAGCTGCAACTTGCAAGAAATACTTGCAGCTACAAGGATTTTCAAAGGAACACTCCGATTGACCAATCAAACTGCAGGTGCAATTCAAGCGACTTGCAACTGTGTTCACAGGCGAGGATTAAATTCAATAGCATGAATTCCAGTGAATAATTTGCAGCTGCAAGAACTTCAAAGCTGCTCTGCGACCAAACTGGTGCGTGCAAGTTTTTGTAAAAAAACTTGCACATGTAGATAGGGTTTTACTTTGTATCAGGTCGCAAACCCGGCGCAATTAATTCAAAGTACAAATGAGATTAGACACCAAGGTCACTATTCTCAAATGTATGTAGGACCTATCTCCAGTTGATGATAAATCTTCTAAATTTCGAACCAGTCAATAGAGAGCTTCGAAATGAGACACATTGTTTGCACTTGGTTGATACTATTTGTGAGCCGAATTTGCCAATCATTGTGACCATTTCAGTTGGATTATTTAATAACCTAATACTAACTGGTGATAGGTGCTATTCACGCACATTTGAGAATTACAGGCCCTGATATACATTCATTTACCTGATCAACTACAACTATTGCATAATCAAGTTGTTGTTTTTGCAGCAAGGAATGCATGTTATTGAGAAATATTTTTAAATGAGATTCACGGTTTCGATAAGGTATCACTATTGCTACCCGAGAACGCGCAAGACACGTTGAAGGCTTTGAGTGTCCTAAAGGCAAAACAAACTAAAGGCTGATTCGTACGCGTAAGTTTTACGGCGAAAACTCGAAGCTGCAATTTGCAAGTGCAAGTTGAAGCTGCAAACAGTAAAGAAAATGCTAATAATCGAATAGTCACCCTGCTTGTAAATCAAAACAGCTTGACTTTTGAAACAAACTAAAAATCAATCAAGGAAACATTCATTATATCCATGTACGTTTTGCTGTTGAGCTGCGCCTTGAGTCCCAACAGCACACTTGACCGGGAATCTTGGATCCTGGATGTAAAGGGCTGCGCCGGAATTTTAGCTCCGGTTTATGCTTCCCGTGAAATATACTTCCTATTGGAAACCTGGCGCATACATATATGTGTCCGTTAAGTACCAGGCTTCAATCGAATACTACAAATACCAGAGCCGAATATTTAAATGAATATTTCAACAAAAATTAAACATACTATTCCAGTTTAATTAGTACTATCGACGTGTAAGAGTTATAATGTCCATCAATAAATAACCGGAAATGTTGAATACCGGAGCCGGTTTTTCATTTTTGGCCAGAGCCGGATATCCGTTTGTACGCTCAACCAGGGCTTTTTCAAGATTTTTGATTCAAACATTTTTAGCTTGTTTGCAGATTTATTTAAAATAAATAAAAAACAGAAGAGGTAAAAAACGAGCCGTTAAAGATTGATTTTGAGGGATTTGAAAAGGAAGAATTTCAACGGAACGTTGCTCAGTTTGATGACTTTAGTGAACCAAATGACAAGATTCCAGATCCGTTTTAACAAATCAGTGCGCTAAAACGCACAAAAAACGTAAAAACTTTGCCGTAAACCCTGAAATGTACATCTTTCTTACCGCCAGGCTCAAGCGACGAATACTTTGCCAAAATGTCTTCAAACGAAAGCTCTTCTGTCGAAACTGGTATCGATCCAACTGAAACAGAATGAGACAACAAATGTAAAAAATTAAAAAACACACGCCGCAGTAAACGATTAATTGAATACAGATATTGCGACCAACAGACAGACAATACGTACATTAATTACCTGTGAAATAGTCTTCGCATAAGCCAGGATACACATTTCTAAAGTTACCAGTAAATCACAGGGAGATTTCTAATTAACTAAAACAAAAGCACACTTCTGCAAACTGGTTTGCAAAATGTTGAAAATCTAGGCTATGAATAACGAATTAATACACATATATTCTGGCTTCTCCACAGCTTGAAAATTTCCGCCGGAAGGCGTTTCCTGGGGGCCCCCCAGGAGTTTTCTGGGGGGCAGCTAATTTTGCTGGGGGGCGTTTTCCTGGGGGTGGGGGCAGATGATCTGGGGGTCCTGGGGGGGCAGGCTTAAAATTTTGCAAGCCGACTTTTTGGACCATTTTTTATTCTACATCGTGTTTCCAACTCAACTGAAGATTACTCATCGCTCAACATGACAAAAATTCCCCGCAAACGCTAATAACAATAATTTTAACTAATATTACTGACAACTTTACCAGAAGTTGAGAGAAGCACAATTATATAAAATATAGATAATCTATAATTGAAACTGTGATTAACATATATTTTATATATTAGTCACAGCTTCAGTTTATCACAAGGCTCAGGCGGGTTGAACTTGTTGCTGCAAGGTACTTTCGAATGTTGTATGCCCTGAAACGGTCTTTATATAATTGTGCTTTTTTCAGCTCATTATTGAATTGTACTAGTTACTACCGGTATTTGTAACGCTATTAAAAATTATGAGTACTCAGCAAAAATTATGAGCACTCAGCGTAATATAAAATCACATTTTGCCGAATGTCCGCCTCAAAAAAGTCCAGGTTTTTATATATATATATATATATATATATATACATATATTTATATATATATTTATATATATGTATATATATATATTGATATAGTGAATATGGTCAATACTAGGTAAAGTGGTGAAAAGTTGGGTTAGGGTTATTTGAATATATTAAACATATAAGTCTGACTTTGTATGTTTAATTTAGGTTTCAAATCGCGAATGTATATCGACTCCAAGATGTGCAGGGCAAAGTTCTCAATCGAGCGTATCGGATGTTTTTGAGAAGACGAAATAATTTCAAAATCGTTTATATCACAAGGATGACCTGTTGAAGCGCAGTGATTTGAAATTGCTGATTTTAGTTTTAAACTAGAGGCCGTACTTTGCAACGTACGGTCCGAGATACATCTATGCTCACAGACTCGTTTAAAGAGGTGTCGGCCGGTAGAGCCAACATAGTCTAGTTGACAACTAGAACAAATATATTTATAAACGATTCCGGAGTTTACAATGATAGGTATTTTATCTTTAAAATTAAATAAAGATTTCATTTTGTCATGATTATACACGACAATGCGTAATTGTACATTTCTAGAAAGTACAAAGTTATAAAAAATTTTCCGCAATTGTTTTTTTAAAAAACAAGTGTGACTGCCCATGAAAGGAATTTTTAAGGTAATGGATTCTACCTTTGGTTCTGATCTAGATCCTGTGCTATTTCCATCTGTTGTTGCTGCTGTTGTTGTTGTTGTTGTTGTTGAATCGACGGATTCAACGATGGTCTGCGGCGTTTCGGCATGACTATCAGTCGATGAGTTAGGACAAGTATTGTGTACCAAATCCAAAGCTAAAATTTTGTCACATTCGCCCGTAATATTAATTGCTTGGTTTGACATCCAATTAGATACGTCAAACTGGGATAGAGAACCTAATTTCTTACTTAAGAAAAGGTCAACTGTTCGGTTGACAATTTTCACCGGGAATTTGTTCGTGATGAACAAACTGCGAAGAAATTTGACTTCATTTTTAATGGTTTCGAAATTACTTGATATTTCAAAACACCTGTAAAGTAGACATGAAATTAGGTTAGTTTTATAACCTACTGGCATATAGGAATCAAAATTTAGTATTTGATTAGAGTATGTGTTTTTCCGGTATATGCCGGTTGAAACGTTGCCATTATTTGGGTCTTTTTTTACTCTAACATCAAGGAACGCTAGAGTATTGTTATTCTCCAACTCAGATGTGAATTGGATCTTCTTATGCTGAGAATTGATAAAGTTTAAAAATTTATTACCCTTTTCAGTTGACTCGAAGACTGAAAATGTGTCATCCACGTATCGCTTGTAATACGAAGGTTTGAAATCAGGAGGACAGTTATTCATGATTTTCTTTTCAAGCGAAACCATGAAAATATTAGCCAATACCGGGCCTAGGGGTGAGCCCATGGCTACCCCGTCGTGTTGAGCAAAAATTTTGTTGCTGAAAATAAATTTAAGGTTAAGGGTACACAGTTTGATAGCTTTTAACAGCAAATCGAGTGGCAATTCACAAGTTACACGGCCATCCTTAAACTCATCCGCTATAACGTCTAACGTTTCATGTATAGGGACGTTAGTGAATAAAGATGCAACATCAAATGAGATCATTACCTTGTTTTTCAGGTTGAGCTCACGTACATCCTTAGCAAAATCAAACGATGATTGTATTGTATGTGGGCCAATACTAATAGGTTTAATAATTTTGTCAATATACTGGGCTAGCTTATGGCATGCTGATGATACAGCCGACATAATTGGGCGGACAGGATTTCCCAGTTTATGAATTTTGGGTAACCCGTACAAAATTGGTGGTCTAGATCCGGATGGATTTAGATCACTAGCTGTTTTTTGCGACATTGCACCTCTTTTAATGCATTCAGAGGTGAAAGACCTAATCTGGTCTTCGAAATTTACCGTAATTTTATATAAATTGTCCATGTTTTCATCGATTAGTTGAAAAACATCAGGGTTGTTCAAAATTTCAAACATTTTCCTATCGTAGTCATCCTTGTCCATGACTACCAACCCGTTTCCTTTGTCGGGTTTGGATATTATGATAGTTTTGTCTGTCACTAGCTCTTTTAGAGTAGAGATAGTATTTTGGGGGATATTAGGAGGATTTCTATATCGTTTGAGATTATTGACCTAATATCCCCCAAAATACTATCTCTACTCTAAAAGAGCTAGTGAAACAACAAAACTATCTAACAAAAAACCAAAAAAAAAAGAGCTAGTGACAGACAAAACTATCATAATATCCAAACCCGACAAAGGAAACGGGTTGGTAGTCATGGACAAGGATGACTACGATAGGAAAATGTTTGAAATTTTGAACAACCCTGATGTTTTCCAACTAATCGATGAAAACATGGACAATTTATATAAAATTACGGTAAATTTCGAAGACCAGATTAGGTCTTTCACCTCTGAATGCATTAAAAGAGGTGCAATGTCGCAAAAAACAGCTAGTGATCTAAATCCATCCGGATCTAGACCACCAATTTTGTACGGGTTACCCAAAATTCATAAACTGGGAAATCCTGTCCGCCCAATTATGTCGGCTGTATCATCAGCATGCCATAAGCTAGCCCAATATATTGACAAAATTATTAAACCTATTAGTATTGGCCCACATACAATACAATCATCGTTTGATTTTGCTAAGGATGTACGTGAGCTCAACCTGAAAAACAAGGTAATGATCTCATTTGATGTTGCATCTTTATTCACTAACGTTCCTATACATGAAACGTTAGACGTTATAGCGGATGAGTTTAAGGATGGCCGTATAACTTGTGAATTGCCGCTCGATTTGCTGTTAAAAGCTATCAAACTGTGTACCCTTAACCTTAAATTTATTTTCAGCAACAAAATTTTTGCTCAACACGACGGGGTAGCCATGGGCTCACCCCTAGGCCCGGTATTGGCTAACATTTTCATGGTTTCGCTTGAAAAGAAAATCATGAATAACTGTCCTCCTGATTTCAAACCTTCGTATTACAAGCGATACGTGGATGACACATTTTCAGTTTTCGAGTCAACTGAAAAGGGTAATAAATTTTTAAACTTTATCAATTCTCAGCATAAGAAGATCCAATTCACATCTGAGTTGGAGAATAACAATACTCTAGTGTTCCTTGATGTTAGAGTAAAAAAAGACCCAAATAATGGCAACGTTTCAACCGGCATATACCGGAAAAACACATACTCTAAT